>CM035439.1:52171805-52319305 GCA_020310875.1 Ceratopteris richardii | reverse complement strand
ATGTTTAGTCCTTGCATGAAAAATAGGATTAGTAGCCAAATGAGTAGAACTCATATTGTCACCATAAATAGTTGGAGTTCCAAACTCCAATCCAAGATCATTGAATAATATCTTCATCCACATAGCTTCTTGTGTAGCTATGGCAAGACCTCTGTATTCAGCTTCAGTAGAAGAGAGAGCAACTGTGGGTTGCTTCTTGGATGACCATGAAATAAGCTTTGAACCTTCAAAGGTAAGATAACCTGAAGTGTTCCTTCTATCTTCTTTGGAGCCAGCCCAATCTGCATCAAAAAATAGCTTCAAACCTAAATCAGATACATAAGGATAATAAGTCCTTCATTTATGGTTCCTTTGAGATACTTGAGAATCCTTTTGGCAGCATCCATGTGTGGTTTCCTTGGTGTGTGCATAAATTGACTTAGCACACTCACACTGTAACATATATCTACTCTTGTCAATGTGGCATTGTTGAGACTACCCACTAGACTTTGATATGATGTGATGTCCTCTATGAGTTCACCTTCATGTGAGCTCAATTTGTGATTGACCTCCATTGGAGTACTTGCAATCTTACAATCTTGCATCTTGAATTTTTCCAACATGTCCTTACTGTACTTTCTTTGAGTGAGAAACAAACCATGATCTTTGTAGACAACTTCCGAACCTAGGAAGTAGGTAAGTGAACCCAAATCACTTATCTTGAACTCTTCTCTCATCTGATCTTTGATCTTCTTCATACCATCTGCATCATTTCCTATCAATATAATATCATCTACATATACACATAAGTAGATGACCTCAGAGTTGATCTTTTTTATAAAGAGTGAAGGATTTGCCTTGTTTGGTTGAAAGCCTTTGTCCTGCAAGAATGAAACAAGTCTGAAATTCCAAGCTCTTGGAGCTTGCTTGAGACCATACAATGCTTTTTTAAGTTTACACACATAATCAGGATAAACTTGATTCTCAAAACCAGATGGTTGTGCCATATATACCTCTTCTGTTATCCAACCACTCAAGAATGCATTCTTTAAATATAGTTGAAGTATCTTCCAATTCTTGGAAGAGGCAATACTAAGCAAAGCCCTAATAGTAGGCATCTTTGCCATAGGAGAGAAGGTCTCCTCATAATCAATTCCGTGAGTTTCTGCAAAGCCTTTTGCTACAAGCCTTGCCTTATACTTGTTAATGGAACCATCAGAACTCTTCTTGAGTTTATAGACCCATCTTGAGCCTATTACCTTCATGGATGAAGTCTTGGGCACCAAATCCCAAGTGTTGTTTTCCTCAAGTGCTTCAATCTCTTCCTTCATTGCATGCTTCCATTCTGATTTTGCTTTGGCCTCTTCAAATGATGATGGTTCCCCTTGGTTTATGTCATGTGCTATGTAGATAGAATGTTTAGTTACTAATGAGGTGTCAAACCCATACCTTTCTGGTTTTTTCTTTTCCATCATAGATCTTCTTAGGCCATGATGTGATGATTCTGCCTCATGTCCAAGTTCTTTCAATTTTTCTTTACCTTTAGACTTCCATGCTTTGATATTTTCCATCTGAGATTCTTCATCATCATCCGAGGTGTCTTGTTCTTCAATCTTTGGTTGTTCTCTACCAAGCTTTGGAAAATCTTCTTCAAGATCATATGGTAAATTGACCTTCCTGCATGAATCTTCATACCATGAATTGTTCTCATTAAAAACTACATCTCTGCTTACCAAGAATCCTTTATTGGTAGGGTTGTACAACCTGTAGCCCTTCTGATTGTTGTCATATCCAATAAATACACACCTTTATACCTTTGGATCCATCTTGCCTCTAACATGTGAAGGAACATGAGCAAAAGCAATACATCCAAAAATTTTACAATGATCTAAGCTTGGTCTTCTTCCATTCCAAGCCTCATATGGAGTCATCCCATCAAGGGATTTTGAAGGCAACCTGTTAATGAAGTAAGTGGTTGTAGATACAGCCTCAACACATAGATAATTAGGTAAATGCTTTTCATTTAACATGGACCGTGCAGATTCAACAATTGTCCTATTCCTCCTTTCTGCCACTCCATTTTGCTCAGGAGTGTACCTTGTAGTTACCTCTCTTTTGATTCCTCTTTCTTGAAGAAAAGAATGAAACTCATGGGAGAAGTATTCTCCCCCTCCATCTGACCTTAGCGTTTTTAGTGATTTACCTGTTTGATTCTCCACAAGAGCCAAATATCTTTTGAAACACGGAAAAACTTCATCTTTGTGTTTCATAAAGAATAGGATAGTCCATCTGCTGCAATCATTAATAAAGGAGACGTAATACCTTGATCTAGATATTGAAGCTTCCTTGCTAGGTCCCCATACATCTGTATGAACCAACTCCAAGAGATCTCCATGCATATAACCTTTCTTCATGAATGGTAACCTGTGAGACTTTCCAAATTGACATGCACTACACTTATAAATCATATGTTGTTTTGACAAATTAGGGAGTCCAAGTACACTTTGGTCCCTGCAAATTTGCTTCAATGACCTTTCACCAATATGTGCTAACCTTTTGTGCCATACTTCCAATTCTGTGAGTGTCTGACTACCATAATTAAAGAGAGCAATGTTTCTAGTGTCTTGTAATTCAAATGTGAACAATCTACCCGCCTTTTCACCTTTTGCAATTCTTTTGAATCCTTGACTTGGATCTTCAACAAATGCTCCTGCTTTTGTGAACCTGACTTGCAACCCTTTCTCTACTATTTTCCCAACACTTATCAAATTCTTTGTAATGGTAGGGACATAGAGTACCTTACTGAGTAGGTTGATGTTTCCATTAGGTGCTTTGACATTGCCTATTTTCTCCACAAGATGTCTTGTATCATCTCCTGTTTTTACCTCATGCTTATTCCTTGGATCTTCTAAATCTGATAGGACTGTCACATTTCCTGCCACATGATTTGAACAACCTGAATCTATGTAGAAAACATGCTCATCAGATTTACCTTGTGGCATAGCCATGTTCATGATCAATAATGTCTCTCCTTCCTTTGTAACCTCCTTGATAGTTTGAATGATTGTAGTTGTTGTAGTTGCCATGATAATTGTTGAGCCTTCCTCTTGAGTAGCCATAGCTTCCTCTATTGTATCCTCTTCCTCTTTGGTTCCTAGAATTCCTAAAGCAATTTTCAGTTGTATGATTAGTTAATCCACAAATAGAACATGAGTTGGAGTCTTGGGATCTCCTCCTGCCTTGTCTACCTCCTCTTCCTCTACCTGTGCCATGTCTTCCTCTACCTGCATAGTTAGCTTGATATGTACCTACTTCATCATCCACTTTCTTTCCCTTTCCTTTGTTATCTTTGGACTTGCTTTTATCAGTGTATAAAGCTGAAGATTGATTACCTTTAGAGCTTTCTCCATTTTTGAGAAGCTTTGCCTCTTGAGTAAGTAGTTGTCCAATGAGTGTATTGAAATCAGGTACATGCATGTCCATGTACAAATCCATAGCTGTGGTGAATGCTTCCCACTTGTCATCTGCCTTCAAGCCATTGATGACCTGCCTTACAATTTTCTCTTCATCTATTACCTCTCCAATGCTTCCAAACTAATCCGCTATGTCCTTGAGCTTTGTGACAAAATCAATCACATTTTGTTTGGGATCCTTCTTGAGAGTTGTAAAATCCATCCATAGTTGATGCTTCCTAGCTTTGGTACTTGAAGAGAAGAAGGCTTCAAGTGCATCGCATACTTCCTGAGATGTCTTACAACTTCTAATGTGAGGAAACAAAAAATCTGAGATAGAGTTGAGGAGATAAGACCTTGCAAGTGCATCCTTGGAGCACCATGTGCTCAATCTTTCTTGCTCTTCTTGTGTTGGTTGACTTTTGTTCCTGAAACTTGCAATAACTTCATCTCCAGTCATATAACCATCTACCTTGGAGATAAGCTTCCATTCTTAATGACCAAGCTGAGTAGTAACCTCTGTCCAATTTGTCAATTGATGAAGGAAATCCATCTGCCATGTTGTCCAACCTTGCTCTGATACCACTATGAAGAGATGGATAGGTATGTGCTTGAAGATGAAGAGGTGTTGCAAAATCCTTGATCTACACCAGCCAAATGAACTCTAGGAGTATGTGATGGGCCCTTTATCTTGCCAATGCATGTATTAGACACCCTATGTACCTTGGAAGATCACTCTCAAAAAGATAGATCAAAACAGATAAGTTGGAGTTAGCTTAGAGGTGAAAAACTTGCTATTTTGGTTCATATACCTATCAGGTGTTTTGCATAATTCTATGAGCACAGCAGCAATTAGCTTAATTCCTCTTGGGGAAGTCTAGATAACTTAAAGATCTAACTTTCAAGAATAATTGCATAAAAAATAATGAACCACACACTGAGATTGAGTTTTAACAAGTGATGATATCATCCCGATTTTCACGGGCTGCTATAGTTTGAGACCAGTGAGCCCAAACATGAACATACCTCCCCATTTAAGAAACCAAGGATTATGCAAATTTGTATGCTTATAGTAGATAGTACGTGGAGTCCAACAAGCTTTAAATCATTGAATTTGGGTAAGTACACACTGAGAAACAGCTCTAACAAAATGAGTAAAAAAGTCGGTTACCTGATAGAGAAGTGAAAATGACAGACAGGGTTGACTTCAACTGAACATAACTGAAGATTGCAATATTTAAATGAAATGAAATTTTGTGAGCATCTATTAGACTTATAGAGCTAAATTTACCAAGTTAAATCACTCAAAAGGATGCACCAAGCTCAGAGAAACCATCTCTGCAATGTGACTGAGAAAACTGAGAGATATGGTAGTGAGTAGTACACTTCACAAGAACATGGAAATATGAACCCAAATGATCATGAAAATGAAAGTATATTGCTTGTACAGTACAATGGACTTACGGATACATATGTATGCCTTGGAATCACACCTTGATATGGCATAAAGCTAAGCTCTTGGACGTCTTCACATAGGTCTCTCTAACCACGACTAAAGCTGCCATCTATTTATAGTTGAGTTTGGGAGGCTAACTTCCCTCAATCACTCTCCAATAAATTAGTGATTGATTTGATTCTCTACCTACCACAAATCAAGAATTCTTGTCTCCTCTTTCCTTTTTTGATCAATTGGACTCAACCACTTAAGATTCTTTCACTTTTACATTAAGTAAATTGTTCAAAAGTTACAAGAGGTAGTTCACAAGTGAACTTTAAATAGTCTTCATTTTAAGGCTTCTTCTATGACTTTGTGGGACTCAAGCCAATACTTAGGCTTGTCATAGACTTGCTCCAACAATTGCCACATACGATTGTAATACAAAGTTGTGGCAAAGAACTACCATAGATATACGCAAGGGGATCAAAACATTTACACCTACAATCCTCCAACAAAGCATATGTGTAAAATGAGACAAATTGACATGACATTTATAAATAACAACTAAAAATATGAAACCAAGCTATGATTTTACCTTATCATAGATTCTCCCATGAAATGATTGCACCACGTCCCTCTAAGTCTTGCAACAGTGTAGCCAATCCATGATGATATCCATAAGCTTCGTCGATTCGCGTCCGAGGATGACCCATTGCCAACTCTTATAATAAATATGCAAAATGTTAGATGAACATACATGATGTGCTTAACACAAACACATTCAATAATTAAAATGATACTTACAAATTGGTCGCGCATCCTCTCATATCTGCTGCTACCTAAATGCGACGTTCCAACCATATCTAAACATGTGGTCGCTGCATCTCGTTGTTGACGATATCGATCAGGAGTATGTTGCTGCTCATCGTGAGTCGATTCCCACTCTTCAACATCTAACCATACAGGATTCGGTAAGCCTGCTCTGAAAGCATCGCGAGCTTCGGAATGTCGATGAGACATCAGCTTGCATGTCGTATGCTGAATCCATTTCCAACTCACAATAGGATGCCCAGGTGTTGGACGGTACTCTTCATATATCGATTGTGTGATATAATTTTTGGAATCCTTATCCTATTTGCTCCATTTAAACATTACAGAATGTCCAAACTCTATGGAGCAAAGTTGTCAAATGTGCTGACGCATGGACTTTTCGGCTGCATCCATGACTAGAGTGCCATTACATATATGATATATCTTGGAGTTGTCATAGTCATGCGCTCCCCAAGGTGTACGTGGAGATTCTATCTGATCCAATGTGGAGATGTTAAAATGCATGTGTATCCATATGCATGTGTATGCATATGCATGTTTGTATGCATATGCATGTGCGTATGCATATGCATGTGCGTATGCATATGCATGTGCGTATGCATATGCATGTGTATGCATATGCATGTTTGTATGCATATGCATGTTTGTATGCATATGCATGTTTGGATGCATATGCATGTTTGTATGCATATGCACGTGCGTATGCATATGCATGTGCGTATGCATATGCATGTGTATGCATATGCATAAGTGTATGCATATACATGCGTAAGCATATGCATGTGTGTGTGCATATGCATGTCTGTGTGCATATGTGTGTATGTGTGCATATGCATGTTTGTATGCATATGCATGTGTGTATGCATACGCATGTGTGTATGCATATGCATGTCTGTGTGCATATCCATGTGTTTGTGCATATGCATGTGTGTATGCATATGCATGTTTGTATGCATACACACATGTGTGTATGCATATGCATGTGTGTATGCATATGCATGTGTGTATGCATATGCATGTGTATGCATATGCATGTGTATGCATATGCATGTGTGTATGCATATGCATGTGTGTATGCATATGCATGTGTGTATGCATATGCATGTGTGTATGCATATGCATGTGTGTATGCATATGCATGTGTGTATGCATACACACATGCATATGCATGTGTGTATGCATACACATGTGTGTAGGTATATGCATGTGTATGCATATGCATGTGTATGCATATGCATGTGTATGCATATGCATGTGTATGCATATGCATGTGTATGCATATGCATGTGTATGCATATGCATGTGTATGCATATGCATGTGTATGCATATGCATGTGTATGCATATGCATGTGTATGCATATGCATGTGTATGCATTTGCATGTGTATGCATTTGCATGTGTATGCATTTGCATGTGTATGCATTTGCATGTGTATGCATATGCGTGTGTATGCATATGCATGTTTGTATGCACATGCATGTGTGTATGCATATGCATGTGTATGCATATGCATGTGTATGCATATGCATGTGTATGCATATGCATGTGTATGCATATGCATGTGTATGCATATGCATGTGTATGTATATGCATGTGTATGCATATGCATGTGTGTGTGCAGATGCATGTATGTGTGCAGATGCATGTTTGTATGCATATGCATGTGTGTGTGCATATGCATGTGTGTGTGCATATGCATGTGTGTGTGCATATGCATGTGTGTGTGCATATGCATGTGTGTGTGCATATGCATGTGTATGTGAATATGCATGTGTGTGTGCATATGCATGTGTGTGTGTGCATATGCATGTGTGTGTGCATATGCATGTGTGTGTGCATATGCATGTGTGTGTGCATATGCATGTGTGTATGCATCTACATGTGTGTATGCATATCCATGTGTGTATGCATATCCATGTGTGTATGCATATCCATGTGTGTATGCATATGCATCTTTGTATGCATATGCATGTTTGTATGCATATGCATGTTTGTACACATATGCATGTGTGTATGCATATTGTTGAAGCTCAAGGTCAAGGACAAAGCATGGAAGCACATCAAGGAAGTGGACACACAAGAAGAAGGAGCAAGTAGGGAGCTCCAAGAAGCACCTATCAATTTTTCAGAAGAAATCCCTATAAAAATAGTGATTTTTATCACTAAAAACCATTGTAAATACCATTTTTTATTTTTGCAACTCCATTTTGTTCAGGCCGAGGAGTCCTCGAGCTTGAAGAGTATTAGAACTATCATCCTACCAATTTTCATAATTTTTTGACTCTGTTTGAGCCCCCAAATAAGCCCTGGAACCTATTTTTAACTGGGCCAGACACTGGGTCTGGACAGGGCCAAAACCACTCAAAAAGCTATAAAAAGGGTTGGAGAGCTCATTTTTGGGGTTACCTTTTTGTATTTTTGAGCTTTGTAAGAGGTTTCTTTTGTAATCGAAGCTTTCCATTGTTTCGCTCTTTGCTCTTACCTTGTGCATGTGTGTGTATGTGTGTGCATGCTTGTGTGCCTTCACTCACGCACTTGTGCCATCACTTGCTCACGGTCTTCATACCGGTCCTCACGTCTCCACGGATTGACATTTATGAGGTATATCGCCTCAAGTTGGTACCTGCCATTGTGCTAGAGTGACACTTAATTTGGCACCGTTGCCGGGGAGAGAGCTTGGAGGACGAGCGTGTGATGGTAAGACATAGAGTAGTGACGTTGGAAGGTAAAAACATCACCATTTTTAGTTCAATTTCTGAGTTTTGCTTCATCTCCATCATCATCATCATCTCCATCTTCTCCCATTTTTCAGCTTCTCTGTTTTTTTTTCATTTTTCGATGGTACATTCACTCATTTTTTAATCGTGGTTGTGAGAAAGAGGCACAGGGCAGTTGAGAATCAAAAACGCTCTAGAAACACTCTTGAGAAACTCTCAAAAACACCAAAATCTGGGCGATAGTATCGCGGAGTGACAAGAACAGCATCTGGTATCGCATGGGTGGTATTGCCGGTTTGGAGATAGATTTTGCATCTACAAGCTGATAGGAGTGACAAGGAGGACACAAGGAACACATATTTGCAAAAATTTTAGAATTTGGGTGTCCAAATCTCCAAGTATCATGTTCGGTTGAGTTTTGGTATCGCGATACCAGAACTCCCGTGTATCGTGATACTTATTGAGGTATCGTATCGTGCATGCCCACTTGAGGTATCGTGATACCATTCTGGTATCGTATCGTCAAGTGCTGGTATCACGATCGCGATCGCTTCGGTGGTATCATATCGTGCACCTTGTGGTATCGTATCGTCGACCAAGTAGTATTGTACCGCACATGACAGTGGTATCATATCACCACTTGCATAAGTATCGTATCACGAGCAAATTTGGTATCATATTGCCAACTCGATATCGTATCGCCTCCTGTTTTGGTATCGTATCGTCTAGTCTTTGAGTATCGTATCGTGCAAAGAGTCAGTATGGTATTGTAGTACCCCTTCTTTTTCCCTTTCTCTCTTTGTGGCATGTGAGCAGTGGGCCCCAAGCACAGAGGTCAGAACCCACCGGCACTCCGAGCATGAAGTCTGAAGAAGATAGAAGAGAAAGAGATTGAGAGGAGCGCTCTCAGATGCCTTGGGCTGCGGCTTTAGGGAGTGTTCCATTCCATTTCATGGACATATTCGTGCTCCGGGTAGTTGTTGCTTTCACTTTCATTGCCACCTCAGTTGATTTCTTCTTCTTCTTCTTCTTCTTCTTCTTCTCTCTCTCTCTCTCTCTCTCTCTCTCTCTCTCTCTCTCTCTCTCTCTCTCTCTCTCTCTCTCTCTCTCTCTCTCTCTCTCTCTCTCTCTCTCTCTCTCTCTCTCTCTCTCTCTCCCCCTCGCCTAGTGCCCACCCTTCCCCCCCGCCCACCTCCCGCCCACCCTTCCCCCCTCCCACCTGCCCACTCGCCACCCTCCCCCCCGTCCACCCGCCCACCCCTCGCCCACCCTTCCCCCCCCGCCCACCCTCCCCCCCGCCCACCCGCCCACCCCACCCGCCCACCCCCCTGCCCACCCGCCCACCCGCCACCCTCCCCCCCTGCCCACCCGCCTTCCCGCCCACCCTTCCCCCCCCGCCCACCCGCCCACCCTCCCCTCGCCCACCCCCCGCCCACCTTTCCCCCCCCGCCCACCCGCCCACCCTCCCCCCCGCCCACCCACCCACCCCCCCGCCCACCCGCCCACCCGCCACCCTCCCCCCCGCCCACCCGCCCACCCCCCCGCCCACCCACCCACCCTTCCCCCCCCCGCCCACCAGCCCACCCGCCACCCTCCCCGCCCACCCGCCCTCCCGCCCTCCCGCCCACCCCCCCGCCCACCCTTCCCCCCCCCCCGCCCACCCACCCACCCTCCCCCCCGCCCACCCGCCCACCCTCCCCCCTGCCCACCCGCCCACCCGCCCACCCCCCGCCCACCCCCCTCGCGCCACCCCCGCAGCCCACCCCTGCCCCCTCCCCCTCACACTCTCACCCCCACACATGCACATAGCCCCACACACACACACATGCAACACACACATACACACATGCGCACACTCACTCATACATGCACACATATGCACATTCACATACACACACATCTATACATATACACCTACACCCACGCACACACACACCGGCACATACACACTCCTACACACACACACCCACATATACACACACGCCCTCGCACACCCACACACATTCAGAAGATCTCACAAGGACTCAGATGGTCGGAATCGAAGGGAGGTAATTTGTGACCAGTGGCGAAGAGCTCCTCTCAAGATGAAGATGTTCTCAAACAGGTTGGCATATTGAATGCAGCCAAATATAGACGTCCAAATGCCTGAGGCAGGTGGCAGGAAACCAACCCTGTAGCAAGCAAAAGTCGTGCCACATTAAACTCTAGGGATGGGAAGCTAGGGTCATCGGCAGTTGATGAGTGGACAAGGCACTTCGTTTGAATTCCCCAGGATTAAATCAGTGAGGAAACAAAACAACATAAAATGAGAATCTCGGATAACAAGTGAAAAGGTAAAAGTGACTTGTTAAAAATGAAGTGGAAAAAAAAAAAAGAAATTTTTGCCACCAACCATTCACGGCGGCTACCTATTTTGGAGGATCTAATTCAAATCAAAGGAATAATTGACCTACCCCTCCAATTTTGGGCATTTAACCGGCGTGATCAGTGGACGTGAGGAGTTGGCAATGCTCTCTTGGCCTATTGGGGCTTATAAAAACAAGGGATTTGTGCTATTTGGGGGTACGGAGTTTTTTTTTTAGTACACTTTTTAGAGATTCATTGGTTCAGATACGCGTAAGTGCAGAAGACCTCTCTTGCACTTGTGGTTTCAAGCCTATTGTAGGAGCTACTCTATAGTGTGGATACAGAGGGTAGGCTTCTTAGTGGAGGGCTATGAGCACTATAGTGTAAGAGAGTGGCTTGGATTTTTTTTCTCTTCTGGTGGCATGTTAGCCCTAAGCTTGCACACTTGAGCATCACTCTGCCCAACCTTGTAATCATCAGATTCGAATCAAGAAATATATGGTCCTCTATAGTCATTTGTTGATTAATATTTCTAGAGTATGTACAATTCCTCTGTCTGTTCACAGAAATGTTAAAGGGTATACTTCCCTAAAGAGACCCCCCCTTGAGTAGGTGACGTACTGGATGTGTTTAATCTTTATTCTCTACTTTTGATAAAAGTGGATACCCCAGTACCTCCTCTACAGTTTGGCACGCCTGGTGGGACCTTTGCATTTCTATGAGAGGTATTTTTGCCCTATTACATTTGCAAGTAGGTACATGACCCATACACGGGCAGATAAGGAGTCTCTTCGTGTTCGGAGGAGCCTTAACAAGTTAGCCATAACCTCGACTAGTGAGTCTACCTCCCCTCTGCCCTCCCTAAATTTATCTATTGATTTGGGTGCGACACCATTGTCAAAAGAGGGGTATAGGAGAACTCTAGACTTCTCCTCAGATACGTCCGAAGAAACACTAGTACAAATGGAGGATCTCTCTCATTTACTCTCCAGATTAAACATCAAATTCCCTACCTTCAAGGGACATGCTTATGAGGATGCTGATGATCATGTGAGGAGATTCATCTCTTTATGCCGTGGACGAGGTCTGCAGAATAGAGAGGATGCAATGCTGGCACTCTTTCCATCCACATTGGAGGGTCTTGCAGATAAGTGGTATAGTCAATATGTTGATGGCTATTTCACTACGTGGGAGGCTCTGAAGGCGGTGTTCTCACAGACATTCCGACCAAGTGATTCCTCAGAAAGAGCTCTAGATCAGCTAGAGAACTTGAAGCTAAGACCAGGTGAATCCTTTCATGAACTTCACACTAGAACAAAAGCACTTGTTGCACACCTGCCACATGCTCCAGGTGACTTTTTGGTTAAAAAATGGATAGAAAAAGCCCTGCCCAGGTCATCTCAGCAGAAGCTTCGTGAGTCTCTTAGATTGGATGCGACCCTCAATGATTTTGTTGCACCGGCATCACGCATTGAAGAAGCAAGGCAACATTTTGAAGGGGATACACACTCAAAGTATGTTGCAGACCTGGATCCTGTTGAGCAACTGAGGAAGGAATTGGAAGCATTGAAAATGCAACAAAATCAACAAGAAGAGAAGGTCTTGCCGCCACTGCGTCGCACTGATGATGAAGTAGCCCAACTTCGCCGAGAGTTAGAAGATTTGAAGACCACTCAGGATATAAGGAGACAAATTTGGTGTACAATCTGTAACAACAATGGACATTCCAATGCTAATTGCCCTATTAAGGTAAGCTGTCAATTTTGTGGAAAGGATGGTCATGAAGCCAGAGATTGCTACTACCTCAAGGGTACACAGCAGAGAGGTAACCCTCAAAATTTGGATTCATATTATGCTAGTACTTCAAATACATCTAATAGGGAGGAGAATCGGCCTGCAAAGCGTAGATACAATAGACCTTTGATGTGCTATCGTTGTGGTGAGTATGGCCACATGCAAAATTGGTGTTCTCTTCCAGAAGATGCGCCTCCTTGTCAACATTGTCCAGAGGCCAAGGATCATTATACCAAAGATTGCCCAAGAGGTCGTCCTGCTCCAATCCACATGATTGCAGTCTCTCCACATGAAGAAGTAAAAAACACTCAGACTTATGCTGTTTCATCCTCTACAAAGCCCATAACGACTAGAGCTAGGCAAGCAGCTGTAACCCAGAGAGATGAACAACAAGGATTTCTGGATAAAGAGGAGGAAAAGAAGTCTGGATGGGAGGATCAAGTAGAAATTGAAGGAGCTTATGATAAGATGACTACTTCTCTAAAGGGCCAACCAACAAGTCTGCAAGAAAACACTCAGGAGGTAAACATTGAACAGATCTTGAAAGGTATTCATCACAAGGTTAGTCTATATGAACTTATAAAGATGGATTCAAAAATAAGGAGTGACTTATTGAAGATTATACACTCTGCTCACTTGGTCCAATCACCTAGCATAGATGGATTCATGGTTGATTTTCCCCCTACACCCTTAGCAGATTATCAAAGCTCGAGATTATCTATTTGTATAAAGGATGAAGCTCTCACAGGTGTGATCATAGATGGAGGCTCTGGGCATTATTGAAAAAGTACGGATGATAGTACAGGGTTGTCACTTTGTGTTGGATTTTGTTGTTATTGTACTTCCACAGGAGACTTCTTACCCTCTACTCTTGGGGAGACCTTGGCTGAGACAAGCAAAAGCTTTGCAAGATTGGGGGAAGAACAAACTATGGATTTCAACAAGCACCAACAACCAACTGCAACTACATTTGGAAGAAGGATTAGACTCAGGAAAAACCATTGGATATACTTTGGATACTCAGGTAATGCCCTCTCTACCCCAAGAAGATGATACATTGTTAAATTCGATGATGGGAAGTGCAGAGTGTTCCATAGTGGAGATCAATGAAATTGAGGAAGAAGTTGCGGATAAGGGCAATGAAGAGCACAAGGTGTTGGAGAATGAGCAATTACAGGAAAATGCAAGCTTTGAAGAGGCAACCCATATAAAAGAATCAGTAGAAGGTTATGAACTTAAAAACAGAGAAGATCTTCCTTTTGCAGATATACCTTAAGGATGGATGGAAGAACATGTTGCAGAATATAAATTAAAATCCACTCCTGCATATAGTGGAGATGATTTCTCAAGCAAGACTAGTCTTGAAACATTGGTTCAAAAAATAAATTTAGGGGATGAAGAGAACCCTCAAGTAGTCCATTTGGCATCCTGGTTGTGGCATTATCCTCCTTTGCTATAGAAGGTAACTTCCTTGCTTTTTACTTACAAAAGTGTCTTCGCATGGTCCTACAAAGATCTAACAGGAATACCAGAAGAGCTTGGGTTACATCAGATACCCTTAGTTGAGGGAGCTGCGCCTGTAAAAAGTAGGCCATATCGACTCAATCCAAAGTATGCAGAGGCGGTAAAAGCAGAGATTACAAAACTAGAAGAAGCGGGTATAATTGTGCCAGTAGAACATTCAAGGTGGCTTTCTTCTATGGTTATTGTGCCCAAGAAAAATAGTGGAAAAATAAGGGTATGTGTTGATTTCCGTGCTTTGAATAAAGTGACTATTCAAGATGGATTTCCTCAGCCCTTCACAGAGCAAGTACTTGAAGAGGTAGCTGGTCACACTTTGTATAGTTTCTTAGATGGTTTTAGTGGCTACAATCACATAGTGATCCATCCCGATGATAGGGACAAAACATCCTTTGTTACTCCCTGGGGCACTTATGTCTATACTCGCATGGCTTTTGGTTTGAAGAATGCACCAGCTTCATTTAACAGAACGATGTATCTGATATTGGGAAAATGGTTAACAACTTTTCTGCGCATTTTCATGGATGACTTTTCAGTATTCTCAAGTACAGATAAAAGAGCAGTAGTTCAAGATTTCCATGAGCATTTGGAAAATCTAAAAGAAATTGTTGAGCAATGTCTTAAAACAGGTTTGAAATTGAATCTTGATAAATGTCACTTTTTGGTCACCAAGGGTACTCTTCTTGGTCACATAGTATCTGCGCAAGGTATAACTGTTGACCCTGCAAAGGTTACAGCTATCCTTTTCATGCCAATTCCCCAAAGCCCAAAGGAAGTGCAAAATTTCTTGGGCCATGCAGGGTATCACAGAAGATTCACTAGGATGTATTCCGAAATTGCTAAGCCCTTGTCAAGGCTTACCAGCAAAAAGATCCCTTTCTCATGGAGTGCTGAAGCTGACAAAGCATTTTGTGAACTAAAGTTGAGGCTATGTACTGCTCCACTTTTAAGTGTTCCTAATTGGTCATTGGAATTTCATGTGCATACAGATGCTAGTCTTCATGCTGTTGGTGCAGTTCTAGCTCAACCATCCTCTCACAAAGTGGATAGACCTATCTCTTATGCAAGCAGACTACTCAACCAAGCTGAAAGAAATTACAAGTACAACGGAAAGAGAAGGTTTGGCTATCGTATTTGCTCTTCAGAAGTTCCGACATTATCTCCTTGGTGTACATTTCATTGTTATTTCTGATCATCAGCCCTTGAAGTATTTGATAAACAAGCCTAGAGTAGCTGGAAGGATTTGGAGATGGTTACTCCTATTTCAAGAATTTAATTTTGATATTCATATTAAGCCAGGAAAAGAGCACTACATGGCAGATCAAGTGTCCAGGAGTGCAATGAGTGAAAAGCCAGCAGGTATTAATGATGAACTGGTGGATAGCAATCTTTTTCTAGTAGCAATTCGGACTGGTTGGTATGATGAAATTCTCCATGTTATTACTACTGGAAAGATCCCAGAAAATTTGACACCTGTAGAAAAAAGAAGGTTGCTTTTGAAAACCAAGGCATATTCTATAATAAATGGAAATCTATATAAACACTGTCAGGATGATATATTGAGAAGATGTGTCTATCCAGAGGAGGTAAATCTTCTCCTAGAGGCTACACACAGTGAAGGACATCTAAAGGGGGAAGAATTGGCTCATAGAATCATCCACAAGGGTCTATGGTGGCCTCATATTTTCAAGGATGCAATCAAGTTTGCTAAAGAATGCCACATCTGCCAGAGGTGTGCTCCCGCGCCAACGAGATTGAATTTCCAACCATTAGTCATATCTACAGGATGGCTCCCATTTGAATGATGGGGTCTTGATTTCATAGGACCAATTAGTCCAACTGGTCAACCTGGAGGTAAAAAGTATATTTTGATGGCCACATGTTATGCCTCTAAATGGATAGAAGCTAAAGCTACTGTGGACTGCATGACCTTAACAGTAGCTAGATTTATGTATAAACGTATTTTCTCAAGATTCGGTTGCCCACTGGAAATTACTAGTGATAGGGGCACACATTTTGTAAATCAATTGCTCCAATTTATATTTGACAGGTACAAAATATTCCATAAAAAATCTTGTGCCTACTACCCTAGGGCAAATGGCCAAGCCGAGAGTTCCAATAAGATTTTGATTGGATTGCTTTGCAAATTATCTTTCGATCATCAAAGAGTCTGGCCGCTAGCACTGATCGGTGCAATTTGGGCTTTTAGAACCACGAAGAGGGGAACCACGGGCGAGACTCCATTTCGGCTAGTATATGGAAAAGAGGCATTGGCCCCATTTGAGTTCACTATCAGGAAGGAATTAGGAATCAGAGCCATTGGAATTGAACCCCCCATTCAGAGATTGGTGGCATTAGAAGAGTACAGAGAAGGGGCAATGCAGAAACTTCAGGTAACACAAGAAGGGCACAAGAGACTGCACGACAGGTATCTGAGATCCAATGAAGTTCACGAAGGGTCAATGGTTTTAGCACATCAAGTCCCAACAATTTCAACTAAATTGGCACCTAAATGGGTGGGACCATATAAGGTTATCAAAGTATTGCCACATGGTGCAGTGTATCTGGAAGATCTGCAGGGTAAAAGGATTCCCCTGGTTAACATCTCCAGGGTGAAGAAGTATCTGAATTAGGATAAAATGGAAGCACTCCACCCATTGTACATACCATGTTTCTTTTCAGTAATTGCAGTTCACCTAGATCTCATTGGAATAAGCAAAACAAGGGAAAAATTGCACCAGGGACGGTGCAAAAGCTTGGTGTGGGGGTCTGTAGTACCCCTTCTTTTTCCCTTTCTCTCTTTGTGGCATGTGAGCAGTGGGCCCCAAGCACAGAGCTCAAAACCCACCGGCACTCTGAGCATGAAGTCTGAAGAAGATAGAAGAGAAAGAGATTGAGAGGAGTGCTCTCAGATGCCTTGGGCTGCGGCTTCAGGGAGTGTTCCATTCCATTTCATGGACATATTTGTGCTCAGGGCGGTTGTTGCTTTCACTTTCATTGCCACCTCAGTTGATTTCTTCTTCTTCTTCTCTCTCTCTCTCTCTCTCTCTCTCTCTCTCTCTCTCTCTCTCTCTCTCTCTCTCTCTCTCTCTCTCTCTCTCTCTCTCTCTCTCTCTCTCTCTCTCTCTCTCTCTCTCTCTCTCTCTCTCTCTCTCTCTCTCTCTCTCTCTCTCTCTCCCCCCCCGCCCAGTGACCACCCTTCCCCCCTGCCCACCTCCCGCCCACCCTTCCCCCCGCCCACCCGCCCACTCGCCACCCTCCCCCCTACCCACCTACCCACCCGCCCACCCCCCGCCGACCCCCCCACCCTTTCCCCCCCGCTCACCCTCCCCGCCGCCCACCCTGCCCACCCCCCTGCCCACCCGCCCACCCGCCACCCTCCCCCCCGCCCACCCACCTTCCCGCCCACCCCCCGGCCCACCCACCCACCCGCCCACCCTTCCCCCCCCTGCCCACCCGCCCATCCTCCCCCCCGCCCACCCGCCCACCCCACCCGCCCACCCCCCCGCCCACCCACCCACCCGCCCACCCTTCCCCCCCTCGCCCACCCGCCCACCTTCCCCCCCGCCCACCCGCCCACCCCCCGCCCACCCGCCCACCTGCCACCCTCCCCCCCGCCCACTCGCCCTCCCGCCCACCCCCCGCCCACCCACCCACCCGCCCACCCTTCCCCCCCCCCGCCCACCCGCCCACCCCACCCACCCCCCCCGGCCCACCCATTGTAGTCAAGAAATATATGGTCCTCTGTAGTCATTTGTTGATTAATATTTCTAGAGTATGTACAATTCCTCTGTCTGTTCACAGAAATGTTAAAGGGTATACTTCCCTAAAGAGAACCCCCCTTGAGTAGGCGACGTACTGGATGTGTTTAATCTTTATTCTCTACTTTTGATAAAAGTGGATACCCCAGTACCTCCTCTACAGGTATCATCAGTTACTTCAGTATCGTATCGTGCAATTTTTGGTATCCTATCATGTCAGTTCAACTGGTATCATATCGTCTACTGAGTGGTATGGTATCGTTTATAGATGGGTATCGTATCGTGAGCTAATCAAGTATCGTATTGTGGAAGTTGGTATCGCGATCGCAGTTGCCTCGATGGTATTGGATCGTCTAAGCTGGTATCATCTGTAGCGGTATCGTGTAAGACAAAGGTATGGTATCATGAAAATCTAGTATCGTATCACCGTTTCTTAGCTCCCAGAGAGACCTTATTTCCCTGTTTTAACCCCCAAAACCCTAAACTGGCATAACTTTCTCATACGAAATCCGTTCGGAGTGATATAGTATTTTGAAGTTGACCCTCAGGTGGACTAGGAAACCAAGGAGTTCCAAAGGATTTTGAGCAATAAAAGAGAACCTTGGGACTAGAAGACAAGGCATATGAACCTGAGATCTGGCAGACACTTAGGCAAGGATAGACAAAGCATTAGATCATTTGAGGCTAGTGTCAACCATACAGCTAAGTCTTGGGCACAACAACTAAGTGGTTATCCCTACGTGCTAAGTTCCGAAATAGGTGACTGAGAAATGTCCTTTAACATTGAAAGAACCACACGTATCTTAGGTACTGCCTATTTACAAACACCAGAAGGTCCCTATAAGACTAAACTACAGTACATCAGGACCAACCAATTAAGTGCTCGCATCTATGAGGATGGTCTAAGGTGATCAGTGGTCCAACTCAAAAATCCCGACCAACCCTTTGGACTTGAACACCTAGTTGTCAAGTTTGAAGAGGGTGCATATGTTGATAAGGAAGGAACCATGTATGTGGTTACCAGCCTACTAGACAGGACAGATAAGTTTGGAAACATCATTCCTGAGAACGAGATACGAGACCTAGAGCAAGGAGACCTAGGACGAGAACCCAAGACCCCTAGAGGTAAGTCAGTGTTGACTAGAGTGATCATTCTAGAATGGATTTCCCAAGACAACAAAAGCATAGAGCTATTCTTGAATAGAGAAACGGAGGAAGCCTTTTGGAGATTCAAGCCAGATCAACCGAGCCCAATAGTCACCATCTACGAGTTCAAGGATCCGGAGACACCAGGCAAAGTTGTCTATCTAAATCACACCTCAAAGAAACTGTTCTTGGTAATAGAGCAGGATAGGCATGCATACACTTGGCAAGGTGAATTAATTTTCCCTCCACTAAGATCTAGTGTTTCCCATGGCCTCCAAGGAGTAGGATCATCCAAGGCTCATGAAACCCAGAGGGAAAGAACTAGAGAGAGATCGGAGGTAAGCTTTGCAAACACTGTGGGCAGAGACAGATCACTACATGAAGGTGAAAGACCTGAAAGGGAGAGACATAGAGCTCATAGGCATCAAAGAGATGAACATGATTTTCCGTTGCCCAAACAAAGGGAGCATTCAAGAACCCTTAGACCTTCTCAAGTGGTCAAGGCAACGAAGAACTTTTTTGATGGGTTCAGAGACCCTTATGATCATGTGGTTGAGTTCAAACAAGTGTTAAGAGCTGACCAAGTAGAGGACTTGTTCACCGAGTTCAAGGTATTTGTTTTGACTCTCAAGGGTACTGCCTTAGCTTGGTTCCAACCTCTAAATAGTTGCAACTATCGAGAGATAGGTGAATTGCTAGAAGAATTCATTGTTGAATTTTCCAAGAGTGGTATTATGCATAACACATCATCTGTGATCCACAGCTTCAAAGAGACACCCCAAGAAACAGTGTGACTTGTAGGAAGATTGTTTAGACAGTACTTAGAAAGATGCCCTACTCTAGAGCTACCCACAACAGCCAAACAAGTGGCCTTGTTTTTAGATGGCTTACTAAGCACAAAGTTAAGGTCATACATGTACTTGAAAGATCCTAGATCCATAGAAGACTGTGTGCGGATGTGCATTGACATAGAAGACAACTTGGGTGAGGAGTTGGAATTGTCCAAACTCTATAAGGATTCTAATAGTTCTACTAGTCATACCTCTAGAGCCTCCAATGAGATCGATGAGATAGCTGAGCAGGTTGTCAAGAAGTTAGGCATTCAAAATAGACAAACACCAAGGGTCACCTCATTGAAACGATGTTACAATTGTGGCACAGACCACATGGTTAATGTTTTCCCAATGATGACTCAGTCCCAAGGAAACCCTAATGCTCTAGATTGCACTATTGAGAGAAAATGCATGAACCACACGGCTCAAGATTGTCCCTATAATAGGCAGGCTATTACACAAAATTATCAACAACCTTACCAGCAGGGTAGGTACCAAAACCAGTACCAACAACCAGATTATAGGCCACAACAACAATATCAACTTCAATACCAGCACCAATATCAGGCACCAAACAGGCCACAACCAGTCCTAGGAAACCAACCACCAACGCATGTCAATGTGATTCCAATCAAGTATATAGTGGTAGAAGAAAACCCCAATAGAGCATTGGTGCCACTAACCCGGTTGGTCTCAGAAAGTGACTCTCATGCTCATGGTTTAGACTACTTCCATGAAGATGGTTCATAATCTTATTACATAGATTCACTTGAGCAAAGTGAGACTTCTCCATATCAATATGATGCATCACCTATGGACCAAAATCGGGAGCCAAAACACTCCAATGTCATGTATAGGAATCCAAATCCTAGGCCCGAAGTGAGACAAGTAAGAGCACAAGCCCCTAGAGGACCATGTTTTAGATGTCAAGGTGACCATTTCATTCATGAATGTCCCCACTCATTGACTCCGGGACAAGGATAGAACATCACAATACAAGTCTTTTGTCTTGAGTGCATCAAGGAACATCTTCCTAGAGAGTGTCCCAAGAATCCCTCTAGTGTGCCCAAGGTTACACCCATCAATGTGGTAGGCTTGGTGGCGGATTCAAGTTCAAGTAGTAGTAATGTGGCTCCTGTACAGGCAGTCACTAGGGCACATGCATTGAACTAGGATAAACCAACTGAACAATCAGAGCCAAGTGAATCAGGAGATCCTAGTAAGAGGAAAACAAGAAGATGGAAAGATATCAGGGAGAGAACCAATCGTAAGTGGAATAAAAAGCTATCTGAATTAGAAGAAAGCTTGAAAGATGCGAAAACAAAAATAGAAGACATTGAATCTCAAAGCCCCTCGCGTGTCGAAGCTCCATCCACTCCACCTCATCCCACCCCACTAGTCATTGTAAATAGACCGCAATCAGGGTCTGTTCTTGCAGATCCAACCCCAGAAGGCTTGGACATGATGTTCAAGGCCTACCAGGCTCATCTTCAAGAAGGGCCAATAGCTGCAAACCTGGACAAGAGTTTCCGGAGACCAGATTTAGAGATTGAACGAACAAAAATGTGCATGAAAATGGTAGAAGTAGCTCAAGTTATGCTCGAGACTAGTCAAAAGCTCAATCAGACAAACTCTATCAAACCGGATTTGCATTTCCAAGGCTTACTAGAAAGATTAGAGCAGTTGGTAAACAAGCCGCAGGTTTCTTTACCTCCACAGGCTCAACCAATGGTTGAAAGAGAAAGCTTACCACCAATGAAAGTTTATGTTCGTGATTCTGTGGATGAGGGAGCACCTCTTTCAATTCAACGGTACTCTCAAGAGTTCTTGCGGGAAATACAAGAAGAAAAATGGGCCAAGGAGAAGGGTAATCCCCCTCCTATTCCTGAGATTGATGACTTCATGATCAATTTCCCCAAGACATCCCATCTATCTATGGAGACCAAGCACAGCAACAAGAAGATGAGAGATTAGATTTCGAATCTAATTCTTTACAAGAGTTGCCACAATTCATAGGCCCATGGGAATCTAAATCCCTTCAGATCAGAGCTCCCACAATACTGGTAGGAAATGAAGACTCAATGGTTCCAAGAAACACTAACGTCATGAAGGAAACTAAGGTTTAGTGTCATCTCACTATAGAAGAGCTGCTCAAAGCAAAACCTGAGCTATGGAATCATGTAAAGGATCAGGTTCGAGAGCTTGATTCCAATATGTCAAAAGTAGGCTCTAAGCAAAAAGTACCAGAGATACCTCTAGAAAAAATAGGAGACATGAGTGAAGGTGAAGAAGGTAATACTTATCTTCCAATCACCTAAGCAATCGTACATTCAAGGGATGGTCTTGCTATTGCGACCACCTCCTTGTGGAAGTGATGGGGCAAACCCACATTAAGACCAACAAGAATGAAGCTTCAAATGGCAGATGTTCATTTTGAAAGACCTCTAGGATTGCTTGAAGGGATAACTCTAACCACTTGTGGTGTAGAGTTTGAACACACATTTGCTATATGTGACTTTGAGAAAAATAATGTCTATGAGATGATCCTAGGAAGACCCTTCCTATGACAATTGCAAATAATATAGGATTGGGGCACCAACTCCTTGTACTTATAGCAGTTAGGGGTCACCACCAAGGTCAATTTGAAGGATTACACCTTTAGAGATGTACCGCCCCTACAGTGGAATCCTATCCACAAGGCAAAAGAAGATTCTATCTCTGTGCATTCTAGAAGTTCACTTGATCCATCATGGCTGCATGAAGATGCTCACTTGTGGATGTGCAAGGTCGTAGAGGAAGAGGAAAAGCGCCTAAGAGCAAGAGAAGAAGGAACTCCCCTAGGAGATAGACCAATCAAAGACCAGCCTATACACCGATGATATAATGAAGAACGATGCACATATATAGGAGACAACCTAAGTGCAAAAGAAGAAGTGGAGCTTGTGGCTCTATTAAGGGAATATAGGGACGTGTTTGCATGGCACTATAGAGACTTGAAGGGAGTAGATCCAAAAATTTGCTCTCATACTATCCCCATGACTGTTGATGCCAAGCCCACCAAACAAAAGTCCTACACATATAATGACACTTATGCAGCCAAAATAAAAGAAGAAATTGACAGGTTGATTGAAGCTGGATTTATCTATGAGATTGAGCATACTGAATGGGTGTCCCACATTGTAGTGGTTCCCAAGAAGAATGGAAAATTTAGAGTGTGTATTAACCTTAAAAAAGTTAATGCCGCTAGGATCAGAGATAGTTATCCGCTTCCAATCATTGAACATCTATTGGAGCGTGTTGCAAGCAAGAAAGTTTATAGCTTCCTTGATGGGTTTTCAAGTTATAATCAAGTAGCCATTGCCCAAGAAGATCAACATAAAATAGCTTTTGCCATAGAGTGGGGGATCTTTGCATTTCATGTGATGCCATTTGGGCTCACCAATGCACCTGCAACCTTCCAGAGGCTCATGTGTCATGTCTTCAAAGATTTCTTGTGAAAGAGCTTGGAAGTATATGTGGATGATTTATGTGCTCATTCCCAAGAAAGAAGATACCACATCCCTGAGCTCAAAAAGATCTTCAACAAGCGTAGAGATCAAGTATGTCTGAACCTAGAGAAGTGTGTCTTCATGGTACGACAATGTAAGATCTTAGGTCATATTGTTTCTAAGAATGGGATATCAACAGATGAGGATAAGGTAACAGCCATAGCAGAGTTTCCGAGGCCAAGGAACGTTAAAGAGGTACAAACGTTTATGGGCCATTGTGGATATTATCACAGGTTCATCCACATGTATGCGATCATAGCTAAACCTCTTTATGGGTTGTTGACAAATTTTGAGTGGAACGATGAATGTGAGAATTCCTTCAGTGAGCTGAAGAGATGCTTGTGCTCACCACCAATACTGACCACTCTTGATTGGAATAAACCATTCCATGTCCATGTGGATGCATCCAATCATGCTATAGGATGTTTGGTAGCACAACCCACAGGTGAAGGAAACCTAGATTTGCCGATAGCATATGCTAGTAGGCAATTGAATGCTGCTGAACGAAATTATATGACAACGGAAAGAGAAGGTTGTTTTATTATGCTTGGTCAATAAGCCTTGCAATACAGGACGCTTAGTAAGATGGTTCCTCTTACTAATGGAATATAACTTTGAAGTGGTTGTTATGAAAGGTAGGACCCACCTTAGGGCAGACCATCTTTCTCGCATCACTTCAGGAGAGCCACGGCAAGGAGTGTTTGATGAACTACCTGACGCTTATTTGTTCAATTTAGAAGTTGTTCCTAAATGGGCAAATAAGTTGGTACCTATCCTAACTTTTGGACCTGCAAAAAAGAAAGTAAAAGCAAACAAGGAAGAAATTGTACAATCACAACAATATCAAATATTGGCAGGAAGCATGTACAAATGAAATACAGAGGGTGTACTACCTTGTTGTGTTGAGGAGGATGAACATAAAGGTTGGTTGCAACAAGCTCATGAAGGAATGCTAGGAAATCACTACTCTAAACAAAGAACATTGCAAAATCTAAAACATTTAGGAGTGTATTGACCCAATATGGACAAAGAAATAAATGAGTGGATTAAGAATTGTCTAGTGTGTCACAAGAGACCCCGAGTGGAGCATGGGACTCTTTATCACGTACCATTAATTCCATATTGGAGTGCTCCATTCGTAGAATTCATGAGATCCGGAACATTACCCAATGAGGCTAGTCTTGCAAGAAAATGAAGCATGGCACAAGAGGCTCAAGACTATGCCTTGGTAGGAGACAACCTATACCGAAGAGGAAAAGATGGTTACTTAAGACTGTTCATGAATCAGACTAATTGAAAATCTTATAAACTGCACATAGTGGTGTTGCACGTGGACACTTTGGGCCTGACCGAGTAATTAAGACCATTCTATTCTCAGGACTTTGGTGGCCCACTATTCATATGGATGCATATACTTATGTGAAGAAATGTGACACATGCCAACGTGCACAATATCCGATAAGAAAAGATAAGATGCCTTTGAGACCAATGATGGGAGGACACACATTTTCGAAGTGAGGTATAGACTTTGTTGGTCTCATTAATCCCCCAGCTAGGAACTCCCATGCAGAATACATTATTGTAGCCATTGATTACCTTACAAAGTGGGTGGAAATAAAAGCCACAACAAAGAATGATGCTCAAACAATGGCTAAATTCTTATTTGAGAACGTGTTCACCAGCTATGGGTTACCAATAGAGTTGGTCAGTGATAGAGGTATGCACTTCTTGAACGAGGTCATTGAAAATCTCCTTCAAGAATTCATGGTGATACATAAGAAGTCTGCCCCCTATCATCCACAAGCTAACGAACAAGCCGAGAGCACAAATAAGGTCCTATGCAACGTATTGACAAATTTGGTGAATAATAAACGCTCTGATTGGGACAAATAGCTTCATCATGTTGTTTGGGCTTATCGAGTTGCCTACAAAACGGTACTCAATGCCACACCATTTCTGATGGTCTTTGGACAGAATGCGGTGCTACCATTGGACTTCCTAATCCCAGCTTTAAAGGTAGCACAAGAGCACAAGTTGAATGGACACGAGTTTTCCTCTAGGATCTTTGATCTAGAACGCTTAAGAAACAAGGCTACGAGCAGTAGCAGGCATCTATGCTGCAAAGAAAAGACAAAAAGCATACTTTGATGCCCATGTAAAGTTTAAATGATTGAAAGAAGGAGATCTAGTGCTATTTTATACACTAAAGCAACATGCCCGCAAATTGGAGAAACGAGGATATGGACCCATGATCATCAATAGAATTTCCACTAGCGGTGCAGTTCAATTGGCCACTCTAGAAGGTGACATCATGCCGAACTACATCAGTGGTTGTCGAGTCAAGTTATATCAAGAACCTCTTATAGAGGATATTCTCATGAGTCTCAACACTGCTAAGAAGCGAAAAGAAGAGGAGTTAAGGGTTAGAGAAGAAGCACAAGCAGAGACTAGAGAGCGCATGAGAAGAAATAAGTTAAGGCGACTAGGCCTAGATGTCAATCCGAAAGCCCCAAAATATCAGATGGACATGTGCCAAAAATTGGGCACAATTACTTCTCGAATTATGGACTGACGTCTCTTTGTGACCATGGAGGTAGGACAAGGAAAGAGTGTAGGGACTATGAGAGCATTGATTGACTCAAGTGCAACAACTAGTGCAATTAGACTTTCATACTGCCAAGACCTGCAATTGGACATCAAGCCCATAGAACCATATCTCATAGAGTTGGGAGGTGTGGAAACCCCTTGCTTGGGTGAGGTGGAGCTTCCCATCTACCTTCAAGATGTTCCAATGAAAATCAAAATGCTAGTGTGTCATGATGAGGACCTTACACAACCACTTATCTTGGGTCAAGTTTGGATTTACGACCATGCAGTCAGCTTGAACCTAAGAAGTCAACTTCTTCAAGTTTGGGTACATGAACAATGCATTACATTAGAATTAGAGAACTGCATGCTCACAAATCATGGCACCACACACTCTCTTAGTTCCTCTAAGCCTCATCTGCATGAACAAAATGTCGAAGATGTCAAAAGCTCGATGATCTAGAAGAACTCAATCATGGAAGAACAGGCTCAAAGACAAGAAAACTCCTCTTCTTGTGCAAAGACTAATGCCCTCACCACAACTAAACCAAAAAGGCAAGCGAAACAATACATGATAGCCACTATATCAAGTAGACAAAGAGACTTCAAGAAGGAAGTAGTTCCCGACATGAAGCAAATCAGGGTATGAAAAGGAGAGCAACCATCAGCCTTGCCAACACACTTCCCACCCAGGCAAGCCAACCATGCGAAAACAAGAACCAATCAACCAGGACCAGCTCAACGAGCAAGCCCCCGACAAATTTGGGTGCCTAAGAAACTAGCTAGAGCTCAACAAGGGCGATTACAGATGTGGGTACCCAAGAAGCTCTTACATACACAATGGTCAATGCTCCCCACCATGCAAAATGTCGCAACAAAGAAGTCAAGGTGAGAAAAGGGTAAGAACCGAGCACAAAGACCACAAAAAGATAGACTCACCTCTTCTGCAAAAATAAGGAGGCACTCATCAAGGATATGGGTTTGGAAGCCAAAAGCACCAGCAGCATCCACCGAACCCAAGAGCCAACCATATGGGATACCAGAGTTCGAGAAGAATCCAAAGATGAAGAGGCCTTGGGTGATCTCTACAAGGCCAAACACTATTCTAAAATGGGTTCCAAACAGGAGGATTACATCATTTCGAGATCCAATCAACACCTCCAAACAAAGAATGCATCAAGTATGCAAGTAACATCAAAAGCCTCGACCAGCAAAAACCATGTGCCTTTGGCATAACATTGTCTTTTGCACCATTCAGGTCCTGCATTTCCAAAGTGTGCATTAATATAGGTCCACCTTACACGGTCGTTCATAGACACAATTGATAATCCCAGGCACATGCGACACATTTGACACATGCAAAATATTTTTGATGCTAACACCTTTCTTCTTGTTTTATTCCAAAAAAAAAAGAGAAAGAAAGAAGGAAAGAAAAAAAAAAGAGGAAGCAGGAAATACAAAGGGAGGAGATATGACCATGCGCTTGAAGAATCTCATCAATGAACCATTAGCAAGGACATCCATCAACAAGCAAGAGAAGGCAATGGTCAATCACTGTGATGGGAGTACACCACGAAGAATGAAGATCCATGGACCCTTCACCATGGTAAGAATTGCCTACTGCAGCAACACTATAACCATGGTAGATTAGGAAACCTCTTCATTAGCGTACCCTTGAGCACTTCGCTCAAGACCCAATTTCTTGCACCATACTTCTTCCCATGCATTTTCCAAGTACGCATACATAGGGCCACATTACAAGGCCATGCACAAGGCACAGAATGTTTTCAACCCATGCACTAATACACTTACCCATTATTCATTATGGGTTAGGAGTACTTGGCATAAAAGATTTAGAGGACATCAAGGTTATAACATCAATACCTATGAAACCATTCGCAACCAATAGCTGCTCAAAGTCAACAACGACAACCTCTTCTGAGCAATTCGCAGTTTTGGGATGCTCACAAATACACCATCCAGCTCAAATCCAAGGAAGTAGTACCTACAAGGGGACCAACTCTCACATAGGATAGGAGTGGAAAAACTAAAGAACCCGACAACCGATCAGGCTACATTAGAAAGATGGACTGCACCTGCTGATACATGTAGGATACTACCTCTCAATGTACTAAATTGAACAACCACTACAACAAGGGTCTATCATGGACGACAGACTCAAGAGGGGGGGAGTGTTGAATCTCAAGGTCAAGGACAAAGCATGGAAGCACATCAGGGAAGTGGACACACAAGAAGAAGGAGCAAGTAGGGAGCTCCAAGAAGCACCTATCAATTTTTCAGAAGAAATCCCTATAAAAATAGTGATTTTTATCACTAAAAACCATTGTAAATACCATTTTTTATTTTTGCAACTCCATTTTGTTCAAGCCAAGGAGTCCTCAAGCTTGAGGAGTATTAGAACTCTCATCCTACTAATTTTCATAATTTTTAGACTCCGTTTGAGCCCCAAAAAAAGCCCTGGAACCTATTTTTAACTAGGTCGGACACTAGATCTGGACGAGAACAAAAGCACTGAAAAAACTATAAAAAGGGCTGGAGAGCTCATTTTTGGGGTTAGCTTGTTGTAGTTTTGAGCTTTGTAAGAGGTTTCTTTTGTAATCGAAGCTTTCCATTGTTCCAGTCTTTGCTCTTACCTTGTGCGTGTGTGTGTATGTGTGTGCATGCTTGTGTGCTGTCACTCATGCACTTGTGCCATCACTTGCTCACGGTCTTCATACCGGTCCTCACGTTTCCACGGGTTGATATTTATGAGGTGTATCTCCTCACGTTGGTACTTTTCATTGTGCTAGAGTGACACATACGTGTTGGCGATATAAGGGTCATGTGACGTTACCCCCATATTTATATATATACATCATATATAGAGCATTGCCTCAAGAGAGATCATTATGTGGGTTTCGAGGCTCCCACGCATGTCTGCACGTCTCTCCTCTCTTCTCTCTCCCTCCATCTCCTCCTTTCTCCTCTTGTTCTGCACACCAAAGCCCTTTATTGGTATCAGAGCATGCTGAAGGCTGGTGTGCAAGAAGCTTCAATGGAAGCTTAGGTGAGAAGAGTAGAAGTGCAGGTCGGCATCTCTTGACAGCAGTTCAATATTTCGGCTGTAACTTCAGCTAGGAAACTCGGATTGATGCGTTTTAAAGTTTTCTCTGTAGCTAACACAGAGGACTACAACTTCGCAGAAGGGTGCAGAACGTGGTTCGGACTTTTAGAGTGCCAAAAGGTCAAAAAACGAAGACTATTGTACAAAGCAAATCTACATTCAATAGGATAGCAGGTCCGTTTTTGGATAATAACGTGAGTTCTACAGCTTGGAATTAGATGATTCAACTTGCTGTGTGTAGCTTGGAAAGATATCTACAACTTTGTAGAAGAACTTAGATTCAGATTCTCAGTGCAAGGTCACCGAAACTGCAAAACACAGAGCAGCAATGTTGCAGGTGAAAGTGAAATTGACAACAGGTGCTTGTTTTGAGCATAACTTGAGCTACGCACCTCCGATTGAGGCGTTCTTTATCTCGTTATGTAGGCAAGAATCAAATCTTGAAGTTTTCTTAAGATTAAAAGTTCAAATTCAGAGTTTATCACCTTTGAAACAGCAAAACACAAAGCAATACATTTTCACTATAAGAACCCTAATTACACTTGGAGGTTGAATTTGCTTTGAAACTTCTTCAAGAGAGATTTTTGGTGTGCAAGCTCTGATTTTTAGAGCTTCGAAACATTGTGCATGTATGATCATTGTGTTAGCTCCTCCATATGAGAGTAGATCATGATCTTATTACATGTTTGGCATGTAAAATGACATTGTGGTATACTCTTTTTGAGGTTTATGTCATCATGAGTTCGATCATGGATGTATAGTGGCATTGTGCTCTACATCTTGCTTATGCCACTTGGTTATGGATTTACTTGCCGTTTGCACATACTTTTGTGAGAGTTGATTTTGGATCTTGTTTGGTACTTGTATCTTTGTTTTCTTTGCAGGTACAGGATCCAGATTGGAGCCTCAGTTACACATTCATTTGTCACCATTATTAGCATTTGGTCATTGATTGATATATATTTGCCAGTGTGATTCTTGGCATATGTGGATGGTGATTCCCACATGGTTATTTTGGTTCTAGAGTCCATTTTACAGAGGAGATGCTGTCGAAATTTCATCGGCTTTTATGCTAGAAAGGAGCTCTAGTGGATCTTGAAGCTTATGCGATAGCTTTGGATCATTATTTATCTCCATTTACTTGGACTTGGTCACAGGTTATTTGTGATAGGTTGGACCATCTTGCAGGATTTATTCTTGAGTGGGAGTTGTATTGCCATTGTATTGGCATGTATTGCCATTAGTTTATGGGCATATGTATTTTCCATTATCCTTGATTACATCAGTGACAGGTGGTGACAGATTACTCATTGTTCTTTTGATATTGGTTATATTGTTTGATTGCTCAATTTATAGGGGATACTCTGTTGAAATTTTCCCAGGATTCTTTCACATCTATTTGGTCACTTTGGAGAATTGGTGAGCAGGCTTATGCTCATGGTTTATGTGCATGCTAGATGCATGGTTATGTGATAGGTTGTTCACATGGTTCCTTCTCTAGTGAGACATATGTGATGTGAGTTATGCATATGGATATGCAAGTATAATCCTATTGAGGATAGAGTATTATTTCTAGTCTCTTGTTACAATTCTAGTCTCTTGGATTGCCAGTATGGTGTCTTCTCGATTCGATGGCACTGACTTTCTGAGATGGAAAGCTCAGATGTGGCATACATTGGTTCGTGCAGGGTTACACATGTATGTGCATGGAGATGCACAGAGGCCTCGTGACATGCCCGACCATGTATGGATGGATATGGATGCATTGGCTAGCTCCACTATCCGATTACAGCTTATGGATTCTATATATGAGTCCGTTATGTATGAGAAGACGAGTAGTGCATTATGGCAGAGACTACATGATATGTATGCGAGTCCATTGACTCATGTGAGAAATAGATCACATCGACGACTTCGATGTTGGCATCGTGGTCATCAGGGCCATATTCGACGATGTTGCTTCAAGCGGATGCGACGACGATGTCAGAGATATGCACGTGATGAAGGTCAGGTAGTGGTTTCAGGAGAGTCTATGGTAGTTGATTATGCTAGTGATGGTGATATCACTTTCTCTTATGGTTCATCTCAAGATTCCTATTGTTCATTGAATAGCACACATATGGCTTGGTTGCTTGATGCATTAGTCAGTTTTCATGTTACTCCACATCATGAGTGGTTTTGTCGATTCTCAGGTGAGAGTCGTGGATGTGTGCAGTTGCTTGATGGTACGACATATGACATTAAGGGTGCAGGAGATGTATGCATTATGCTACCTAGTGGAGCATCACTTATTCTCAGACATGTACGTTATGTACCTTCATTCCCTATGAGCTTGATTTCAATTAGCCAGTTACAGGAGAGCAGATGTTATGCATTCCTTGGTGAGCATCATTTTTAGTTGCAGTTGGGACAGCTTACGCTTGTCAGAGGTGCCAAGGTTGGGCACAGGTATCCATTGCAGGTACTTCATGTTAGAGACAGTCTCGTCTCAGTGGGAGTTCAGCCTTATGTGCAGTGTGAGACTCATCATGTCTCATTTTGTCTACCTACAGATAGGTCTGTTGACATTCATGATGCACATGTATGGCAGGATTCAGATGCTCAGATGGATGCATATATAGAGCATACTTGGGATGCTCATGATGGTTATGTAGAGCATGATTGTATTGATCATATGGATGCTCTTGTGGAGCACACTTTGGATGATCATTTGGATGCTTTAGAGCATGACGTGGATGCTCATGTAGAGCATTATGATGATACTCAATTAGAGTGTGATCATCAGTTTGACCTTAGTGTTGATGTTGTGCAGTTAGCTCATGTAGAGCATGATCATACACTTGGTGTGGTAGAGCAGGATTGCTCTCATGATACACAGTGTATGGTAGAGCATATTAGCTCTCAGAATGCACAGCTAGATACATCCTTGGTTGCGAGCATGCCTGATTTAGATGCTGAGGAGTCAGCAGTTATGCAGTCATTCTTGGATTCGCTCATGCTAGATGTTGACACAGATATGTCAGGACATGTTGATCTTGATGATGGTGCTTTTGATGCCTTGGATACAGGCATGGCTCACATACTTAGGTTAGGCAAGATAACACATGTTTCGTCAGCATTTGGGAGTCTGATGTACGAGTTGTTATTCTCGATACCAGACATTGCAGTTGCTATTGGAGCATTTGCACTTGGAGTTGTCACGTTCGATGATTGACATAGGCATAGAGCGAGTGGGAGCTTTGCAGGAACTTCATCAGTTCTTGCATCAGTCAGATGTGAGCTCGACTCTTGTCGATATGAGTCTAGAGCAGTTTGAGGTGCATGGATACACCTTGTTCGAGGCAGTTGGTGTAGGCTGATCTGGTACGGGTAGAGATCCTGACTCTTCCTGTACATTATTATATAGTCCTACATCATTCTTTGTATATGTTACCACTTATGGTCACATTGACCCTTAAGTGGGAGATTGTTGGGGATGTAAGGGTCATGTGATGTTACCCCCATATTTATCTATATACATCATATATAGAGCATTACGTCAAGAGAGATCATTATGTGGGTTTCGAGGCTCCCACGCATGTCCGCGCATCTCTCCTCTCTTCTCTCTCCCTCCATCTCCTCCTTCCTCCTCTTGTTCTACACACCAAAGCCCTTCAATACGCATGTGTGTATGCATATGCATGTGTAAATGCATACGCATGTGTGTATGCATATGCATGTGTGTATGCATATGTATGTGTATATGCATATGCATACACACATGCATATGCATATGTGTATGCATACACACATGCATATCCATGCGTGTATGCATATGCATGTTTGTATGCATATGCATGTGTGTATGCATATGCATGTGTGTATGCATATGCATGTGTGTATGCATATATGCATATGCATTTGTACATATGTGAGTGTGTGTGTATATGTGAGTGTGTGTGTGTATGTGAGTGTGTATGTACATATGGGAGTGTGTGTATATGTGAGTGTGTATGCATATGCATATATGCATATGCATTTGTACATATGTGAGTGTCTGTGTGTATATGTGAGTGTGTGTGTGTGTATATGTGAGTGTGTGTATATGTGAGTGTGTATGTATATGTGAGTGTATATGTGAGTGTATGCATATGCATGTGTGTGTGCATATGCATGTGTGTGTGCATATGCATGTGTGTGTGCATATGCATGTGTGTGTGCATATGCATGTGTGTGTGCATATGCATGTTTGTATGCATATGCATGTGTGTATGCATATGCATGTTTGTATGCATATGCATGTTTGTGTGCATATGTATGTGTGTGTGCATATGCATGTGTATGGATATGCATGTGTGTATGCATATGCATGTGTGTATGCATATGCATGTGTGTATGCATATGCATGTGTGTATGCATATGCATGTGTATGCATATGCATGTGTATGCATATGCATGTGTGTATGCATATGCATGTGTGTATGCATATGCATGTGTGTATGCATATGCATGTTTGTATGCTTATGCATGTGTATGCATATGCATGTTTGTATGCATATGCATGTTTGTATGCATATGCATGTTTGTATGCATATGCATGTTTGTATGCATATGCATGTGTGTGTGCATATGCATGTGTGTGTGTGCATATGCATGTGTGTGTGCATATGCATGTGTGTGTGCATATGCATGTTTGTATGCATATGCATGTTTGTATGCATATGCATGTTTGTATGCATATGCATGTGTATATGCATACACACATGCATATGCATGTGTGTATGCATATGCATGTGTGTATGCATATGCATGTGTGTATGTATATGCATTTGTACATATGTGAGTGTGTGTGTATTTGTGAGTATGTATGTATATATGAGTGTGTTTATACATATGTGAGTGTGTGTGTATATGTATATGTTTCTCTCTCTCTCTCTATCTCTCTCTCTCTATGTCCATCAAAAACAAAACAATCACTTACATCAATGTGATTGTTTGAATCATTGTTGTCAAAATCCACTTGAAGTTGTCCTTCGTCAAATTTCCAAAGACTTGATCCCAAAATCTCTTGGAAAACTAAAGAGAGAAGATATTAGAATAGGAAAAACATAAACAAAGAAAAAAGAGTGCTACAGTATATCCGATATACTTACTAAAACTTCAGATCCAGAAAAATAGAGGTGTGCTCAGAGAAAGAGAGAAAGAGGAAGGGAGGGAGAGAGAGAGGGAGGGAGAGAGAGAGAGAGAGAAAGAGTGATAAACAGATATAGGTTGTTTGCATGCACAAAGTCAACAGTAGAAGATCCTATTTCAAAACGCTCGAAATGTCGAATTTTTGCTCTCGTGCCCGATTAAAATAGGGCGTTGTCAGGATGAAATCCCTCAGGGAAATGTGCATTGATTTTTTTTCAAAGTTCATTGATTTCTGATTATGGAGTGATGTTTTGATCGAAAGAGGGTTATAATTTGACCCATGTACCTGTGTGTGTGAATAGCTAGCTTTTGATCCATAAACCCCTAGGTTTGATCCTTGAAACCCCTAGAAACTGAGTTTTATCCCATGAAAACTGAATCTAGAGCCTTAGAAATCCTTGGAGTTTAGGCTGGAATTGTAACTAGACCCTTGAATTGACATGCTTGACTTAATTGTGATCACAATCCTAATTTTTCCGACTAGAAATCCTAGCTTGGACCCTTAAAAACAAATAATTTGTGAATAGCTAGTGTGAAACCGAAACCTTAGTCTAGGAAAAATAAAAAAGGAGAACAATAAAAAATAGAATTAAGAGATGGGATTTCCCTAAAATAGAAAATAGCCATGCAAGATGATTCTGAATTTAGAAAGTTGAGTAAGGAGGTCAGAACGTTCTAGAAGGAAGTCCTAGGGGGGCCTATAAATAAGTGCTAATTCATTTGTTTCTTCCCAACCCCGTGGACCTTGCTTGTGGAACTTCTTTCCAAGTATGCTCCTTGTCCATTTTTGTTCATTCATGTTTTTTCTCATATCGTACAGTAGTGCATCTACGAAGAGCAAAAGATCTGATAACGTGTAGAGGAATTTACATAAGCTTAAGAGCTTCCATGCTTTCGAGGAGGAGGGTAGCTTGTGGGGGATAGCAAGTATGGAGGAGAAAGAGAGAGGGAAAGCAGAGTCTTGTTTTAAGGATGGTACTTTAGAATTTTGTTGTCGTCATTATAGTCGGCTAAAGAGCTCATTATCCCTATGGTTTCTTCATACACAAGATAAAATCTTGCCCTGTGCAGAGTAACACATGGTCGATTACCAACGGACCAATTTGGGAGAGCATAGAGAGATGGATGCAAATAGACTCCGAGAGAGAGAAAGAGAGCCAACCATGGCTCAGAAGTTGCCAGAGGTCAGCTACTGTATTGCCATGCAAACAGAGAGAAATGGGTAGATGACATCAGACAGATACTCTGGTAGGAACAGGTGGAAGAGAGAGAGTGAGTGGAGGAGAGAGAATGGCATGTGATAATGGTGGTGGTCAATGATAGAGACACGCAGAGAGATATTGGCAGAGATGACATGCAGAAACGATGGGAAGAGGGCTAGAGGAATTGAGAGAGAGAGAGAGTGTAGGGCGGCTGATCTTGCATGCACAGAAAGAAACACAAAAGAGAGAGAGAGAGAGAGGGGAGAAAGAGAGAGAGAGAGAGAGAGAGAGAGAGAGAGAGAGAGAGAGAGAGAGAGAGAGAGAGAGAGAGAGAGAGAGAGAGAGAGAGACAAGGGGAGAAGCAGACAGGTGGTGTCGACGCAGAGAAGGATTCGGGAGCGGAGAGAGATAAAGAGATAGAGAGATAGAGAGAGAGAGGAAGAGAGAGAAACAACACATGCATAGACCACCGGACGCTTCGAAGATCTGAAAGAGAGAGAGAGAGAGAGAGAGGAATTCAGACAAAGATAGGCAGCAGATAGGAGAGAGAGAGAGAGAGAGAGAGAGAGAGGGATTCGAACAAAGATAGGCAGTAGATAGAAGAATCCAGAGAGAGAGGGAGAGAGAGAGAGAGAGAGAGAGAGAGAGAGAGAGAGAGTAGGGCGGCTGATCTTGCATGCACAGAAAGAAACACAAAGGAGAGAGAGAGAGAGAGGGGAGAAAGAGAGAGAGAGAGAGAGAGAGAGAGAGAGAGAGAGAGAGAGAGAGAGAGAGAGAGAGAGAGAGAGAGAGAGACAAGGGGAGAAGCAGACAGGTGGTGTCGACGCAGAGAAGGATTCGGGAGCGGAGAGAGATAAAGAGATAGAGAGAGAGAGAGAGAGAGAGAGAGAGAGAGAGAGAGAGAGAGAAAGAGAGAGGAAGAGAGAGAAACAACACATGCATAGACCATCGAACGCTCGGAATATCTGAAAGAGAGAAAGAGAGAGGGATTCGGACAAAGATAGGCAGCAGATAGGAGAGAGAGAGAGAGAGAGAGAGAGAGAGAGAGAGAGAGAGAGAGAGAGAGAGAGAGAGAGAGAGAGAGAGAGAGAGAGAGAGAGAGAGAGAGAAATGTGGCTACTTGGGTGTTATAGAGGTTTGCCAATGAGAGAGAGAGAGAAAGAGAGAGAGAGAGAGAGAGAGAGAGAGAGAGAGAGAGAGAGGTTGTATGGAGCTATGATAGTCAATATGCAAAAGCGTAACATAGCTTGGCTTAGAAGATAGAATCAGTCTATGCTAGTGATGAATCCGATTAATCAGGAGGAAGAAAGAAAGAAAGACAAACGAGAAAGAAAAGAATACTAAAGAAAAATGAAAGAAAGATGAAAAGAAAAGAAAAGGAAAAATGAGGAAAAATGTGAAGAAAGAAATAAGAAGAGAGAAGGAGGGAAAACAAGAAGAAGGAGGAGAAGAAAAGGAAGAGGAGAAAGAAGAGAAGGAGGGTAGAAGAGAAAGAGGAAAAGAAAGAGAAAAGAGAGTAGGAGAGGAAGAAAGATAATCGGGGTTTTAATGATGCCTTAATTTTCTCTTTGACCAGATTGTTTCTTAAATTATTTAGAAAGTATTTTAAAAGGGAAAATGGTTTTACCCAACCCTGTGGACCTTGCTTGTGGAACTTCTTTCTAGGTTCGGTCCATTGATGATTTTGGAGATATTATATGAAGTGATTGTTGGATTTCTAAAGAAAAAGAGAACAGAAGCTATTGTCGAGGATACTTGAAGAAAAGAAAGCACCAAAGTAAAGTCAGAAGTAAAGCTTGGACTAAAGACTGAAGCAGAGTCCCGTGGGCATCTTCCCGCACTATAGCAGGAGGTCTACCTTATATTTGGTCGATGGGCACTATGGCGGCGGCATATTGTATCACCATACCGCACTATAGCAGATTTTTGTATTACCGACCCGCACTATAGCCAGAATCTTTGTATTACCGAGATTTTATTGGATGAATTCAGCATTGTATCATTGAGCTTGTCTACACACCGATCCCACGACTTCCGTGTATCAGTGTTGTGTCTAGCTTCTTTCACCCCCGATGCCTACGGTCTCATACGTACGCATGTTTGCTTGTCTCTTCCAAGGGGTAGGGCCCTATGATGATCGCCACACCACAGAGAGGGCGAGGCCCCCAGCACACAGACACCGCTTGCTGGACGTGGGAATGGCACACACCAGGGGCGTGATCCAACCTCGTGTCAACTCTTCCAATTCATCCGCTTCCTTCTCCGACACCTAAACCCGACGTGAATGGAACACGCACCAGTCTTCCCATTCAACTGCTTCCTTCTCCGACACCTGAACTCGATGTGAAGCAAGGCAGTTGTCGGGTGATCCTCGATGCACCATCTACTCCATGAGATTAGAAAACAAGAACCTCAGCATCAGATCAGATATTCCGAGTACGAGCATTTTAAGTTATTTGAATTATTTGCATTGATTCCATGCACTTTAAAGGGAAAGACTTTTTTACTACCTGACTTTGGTCATCCACTTTTTGCATTAGTTTTGATCATACGAGTGTGCCCTTTTCTATTGACACATAGATTAAGAAGCTACTTCTCAGCGTAGATTATAACAAGAGGAAAATGAAAATGAACAAAATGATTGAGGAAGAGTTGTGAAGAGAGATGGTGGATGCAATCCTTAGATGAGTAGGTGCCGCTACAACTAGCTTCGCACCAGCCAACTGAGACTTCAGAGTTGATTAGTAGACCCTTTGAGCTTCAAAAATCCACCAAAATATCAGCCAAGTACTTTGGAACATGTATCCCAAAAGTTTAAGTCAAGACAGACAAGTTGCAAAATGACTAGCTCCCAAAACTTGCTATTTTTGGTCATACACCTGCTCGAAAAAATGAACAGTGCTCAGAACCTGGAAGGAACTAGAAACATTCCTTTTGGGCATACCAAATAGACTTAGCAAGCTTCCCAATCCAAGTTAAAACACTTCAAATGATGGACTGAGCACTAAGAACAAGTTTCATCAATTTTTGGAACATGCCCACCATTCTCGGGGCTCTGCAGAGATAGATTAGTGAGCAGTAAAATGCAGATATCTCCAAAACTAGAAATCCAATGACCTTGAAAAGTTTTAGGTCAAACGTAGACAGTATGAGCTATCCAACGCAAGTTAGATCAATGAAAAAAGTTCAGTACAACTCGGGATATGACCTTCAGAAGTTACTGCTCTGAGTGAGTATAGCAGAGAACAAAACAGAGAAGTAGATTATAATAAATGTATAGATTTACATATGATTACAACCACATTGGCAATGAATCTTTGCACAATGCGAGTAGAATGATAGAGATATGGATTAAGCTCTTCAATCTCTACAAAATGACATGAAGTGGTCACGCACAACGCTTGCTAATTGCCTCTTCCTTCTTGCTCCTTTTATAGTTATTCTTGGAGGGAGTTTTGAATTCGAATTCAAATGGATCCACCTAAAAGTGATCCCCAAAGTTAGGAGATATTCGCTCAGCTAAAAAATTCATGGGTTTTGGTAGTTAGAGCCACAAAATTTCTTTTACATCATGCATGAGGTAAGCCATCCTTTTCCTTTTTCTTTTTCAAATTACAAGAGATAAAAATGAACTCTTTTACAAGAGGTGTTCACATGACTACTCATGTGACTTACAAATTAGGATAATATCAAGCATATCAAGCATGTAGGCTTGGGCAAAATGCACCAACATCTCCCCTTCAAGCCTAACATGCTTGGTCTTCAAATAAGTCTTCAATTGTCCTTGATTTCCTGCAAGCCAATCACCAACTTGAATCTACTTAACTTCGTACCATCAAGAGCTTTCGTCAACATGTCTGCACATTGCATATCTGTAGAGACATAGGATAGTTGAATATCCTTGCTTAATAGCTTCTCCCTTACATAATGGTAGTGGACCTCAATATGCTCGGTTCTAGCATGGTATACCGGATTAGCTGCTAGATGTAGTGAGCTTGTGTTGTCACCAAAAATGTGAGGTGTTGAAGAATGAAGTCCAAGATCTCTGTACAAAGACTTTAACCACATGATTTCTTGAGTTGCATTAGCCAAACCTCTATATTCAGCTTCAATAGAAGATAATGCCACAGTTGGTTGCTTCTTCGATGACCAAGAAATGATTTTTGAACCTGCAAATGATATATATCCTGATGTGCTTCTTGTATCATCTTTAGATCCGGCCCAATCTGCATCTGAGTAGACCTTTAGCTCAATATCTGAAGTATATGAATAGAACAATCCTTCATGCATGGTCCCCTTTAGGTACTTGAGGACTCTCTTGGCCGCTTCCGTATGTGGTCTTCTCGGCTTATGCATAAACTGACTCAATATGCTAAGACTATAGCATATATCCACCCTTGTGAGTGTTGCATAGTTCAAACTTCCAACCAAGCTTTGATAGCTTGTGATGTCTTCAATTGGCTCTCCTTCATAAGCACTAAGCTTATGATTTTGCTCCATAGGTGTACCTGCACACTTGGTATTTTCCATCTTGAACTTGACGAGCATGTCATGGACATACTTCCTTTGTGTGATGTATATACCTAAATCTATGTAGATCAAATCCAATCCAAAAAAATAAGTGAGTGGTCCAAGGTCACTTATTTTGAACTCCTCCTTCATTTCAGCCTTTAGTTGTTTGATTCCTTCAAGATCATTGCCTCTGATAATAATATCATCAACGTACACACATAACTAGATCACTTTAGATCCATTCCTCTTTATGAACAAAGAGGTATCCGCCTTGCTAGCTTTGAATCCTTGGTCCTTGGCCACTTTGATAGTTGTTGTTGTTGTTGTAATTGTTGTTGTAGTAGTTGTTGTTGTTGCCTCCATTGTATCTACCTCTATTTGATCCATAGCCACCTCTATTGAATGCTCTTCCTCTTGATTTCCTCGGGTTCCTGAAACATTCTTCAGTAGTATGGTTAGTTAAGCCACATATGTTGCAAGGTTGAGATGATTGGAATCTCCCCCTGCCTTGCTTTCCACCTCTGCCTCTTCCTCTAGCTCTTCCTCTACTTGCAAAGTTTGCTTGGAAAGAGCTACCTTCATCTTCATTCTTCCTATTCTTTGACTTGTCCTTGACCTTAACTTTATCAGAATATAAGGCAGAAGTTTGATTACCTCTTGAGGACTCACCACCTTTGCTAATCTTTGCTTCATGAGTGAAGAGTTGGCCCATGAGTGTGTTGAGGTCGGGTACATGCATATCCATGTATAAATCCATGGCTGTTGTGAATGACTCCCACTTATTGTCTGCTTTGATACCATTCATGAATTGTCTTATGATTTGCTCCTCTTCAATTACCTCTCCAATGCTTCCAAGTTGGTCGGAAATCTCCTTCATCTTTGTGACATAATCAGTCACATTTTGCTTTGGGCTTTTCTTCATTGTTGTGAACTCCATCCACAGTTGGTTCTTCCTTGGTCGAGTGTTGGAAGAGAAGAAAGAAGCAAGTGCATTCCAGGTCTCTCTTGATGTCTTGCATCCCTTGACATGAGGTAAAAGAAAATCAGAGATTGAGTTTAGAATATAGGACCTTGCAAGTGCATCCTTCGAACACCAATTCAAAAGTCCTTCCACTTCTTCATGTGATGGTTGCCCTTTGTTCCTCATGGTTGGCATTGCTTCATCTCCGGATATGAATCCATATAGATTCCTCCCCTGAAGGTAAGCCTCCATCCTTAGAGACCATGTCGGATAGTTGTTTTGATCCAATTTTTCAATTGTTGATGGAAGTCCATCTCCCATGTTGCTTGACTATGCTCTGATACCACTGTGAAGAGAGATGGTGGATGCAATCCTTAGATGAGTAGATGCCGCTACGACTAGCTTCGCAGCAGACAACTAAGACTTCAGAGTTGATTAGTAGACCCTTTGAGCTTCCTAAATCCACTAAAATATCAGCCACGTACTTGGGAACATTGTATCCCAAAAGTTTAAGTCAAGATAGACAAGTTGCGAAATGACTAGCTCCCAAAACTTGCTATTACCATTCTCGGGGCTCTGCAGAGATAGATCAGTGAGCAGTAAAATGCAGATATCTCCCAAACTAGAAATCCACTGACCTTGAAACTTTATAAGTAAAACATAGACAGTAGGAGCTATCAAACACAAGCTAGAGCACTGAAAAAAGTTCAGTAGAACTAGAGATATGACCTTCTGATTTTACTCCTCTGAGTCAGTATAGTAGAAAAAAAAAAGTAGATGATAATAAATGTATAGATTTACATATGATTACAACAACATTGGCAATGAATCTTTGCACAATGGGAGTAGAATGTCAGAGCTATGGATTAAGCTCTTCAATCTCTACAAAATGACATGAAGTGGTCACATACAAGGCTTGCTAATTGCCTCTTCCTTCTTGCTCCTTTTATAGCTATTCTTGGAGGGAGTTTTGAATTCGAATTCGAATGGATCCACCTAAAAGTGATCCCCAAAGTTAGGAGATATTCTCTCAGCTCAAAAAGTCATGGGTTTTGGTAGTTAGAGCCACGAAATTTCTTTTACATCATGCATGAGGTAAGCCATCCTTTTCCTTTTTCTTTTTCAAATTACAAGAGATAAAAATGAACTCTTTTACAAGAGGTGTTCACATGACTACTCATGTGACTTACAAATGAGGATAATATCAAGCATATCAAGCATGTAGGCTTGTGCAAAATGCACCAACAGCTCCACTTCAAGCCTAACATGCTTGGCCTTCAAATAAGTCTTCAATTGTCCTTGATTTCCTGCAAGCCAATCATCAACTTGAATCTACTTAACTTCGTACCATCAAGAGCTTTCGTCAACATGTCTGCACATTGCATATCTATAGAGACATAGGATAGTTGAATATCCTTGCTCAATAGCTTCTCCCTTACATAATGGTAGTGGAATTCAATATTCTTGGTTCTAGCATGGTATACCGGATTAGCTGCTAGATGTAGTGAGCTTGTGTTGTCACCAAAAATGTGAGGTGTTGAAGAATGAAGTCCAAGATTTGCGTACAAAGACTTTAACCACATGATTTCTTGAGTTGCATTAGCCAAACCTCTATATTCAGCTTCAATAGAAGATAATGCCAAAGTTGGTTGCTTCTTCGATGACCAAGAAATGATTTTTGAACCTGCAAAAGATATATATCCTGATGTGCTTCTTCTATCATCTTTAGATCCGGCCCAATCTGCATCTGAGTAGACCTTTAGCTCAATATCTGAAGTATATGAATAGAACAAACCTTCATTCATGGTCCCCTTTAGGTACTTGAGGACTCTCTTGGCTGCTTCCATATGTGGTCTTCTCGGCTTATGCATAAACTGACTCAATATGCTAACACTATAGCATATATCCACCCTTGTGAGTGTTGCATAGTTCAAACTTCCAACCAAGCTTTGATAGCTTGTGATGTCTTCAATTGGCTCTCCTTCATAAGCACTAAGCTTATGATTTTGCTCCATAGGTGTACCTGCACACGCTATTTTCCATCTTGAACTTGACGAGCATGTCATGGACATACTTCCTTTGTGTGATGTATATACCTGAATCTGTGTAGATCAACTCCAATACAAAAAACTAAGTGAGTGGTCCAAGGTCACTTATTTTGAACTCCTCCTTCATTTGAGCCTTTACTTGTTTGATTCCTTCAAGATCATTGCCTGTGATAATAATATCATCAACATACACACATAAATAGATCACTTCAGATCCATTCCTCTTTATGAACAAAGAGGTATCCGCCTTGCTAGCTTTGAATCCTTGGTCCTTGGCCACTTTGATAGTTGTTGTTGTTGTTGTAATTGTTGTTGTAGTAGTTGTTGTTGTTGTAGCCTCCATTGTATCTACCTCTATTTGATCCATAGGCACCTCTATTGAATCCTCTTCCTCTTGAGTTCCTCGAGTTCCTGAAACATTCTTCAGTAGTATGGTTAGTTAAGCCACATATGTTGCAAGGATCAGATGATTGGAATCTTCCCCTGCCTTGCTTTCCATCTCTGCCTCTTCCTCTAGCTCTTCCTCTGCCTGCAAAGTTTGCTTGGAAAGAGCTACCTTCATCTTCATTCTTCCTATTCTTTGACTTGTCCTTGACCTTAGCTTTATCAGAATATAAGGCAGAAGTTTGATTACCTCTTGAGGACTCACCACCTTTGCTAATCTTTGCTTCATGAGTGAAGAGTTGGCCCATGAGTGTGTTGAGGTCGGGTACATGCATATCCATGTATAAATCCATGGCTGTTGTGAATGACTCCCACTTGTCATCTGCTTTGATTCCATTCATGATTTGTCTTATGATTTGCTCCTCTTCAATTACCTCTCCAATGCTTCCAAGTTGGTCGGAAATCTCCTTCATCTTTGTGACATAATCAGTCATATTTTGCTTTGGTCTTTTCTTCATTGTTGTGAACTCCATCCACAATTGGTTCTTCCTTGCTCGAGTGTTGGAAGAGAAGAAAGAAGCAAGTGCATTCCAAGTCTCTCTTGATGTCTTGCATCCCTTGACATGAGGTAAAAGAAAATCAGAGATTGAGTTTAGAATATAGGAACTTGCAAGTGCATCCTTCGAACACCAATTCAAAAGTCCTTCCACTTCTTCATGTGATGGTTGCCCTTTGTTCCTCATGGTTGGCATTGCTTCATCTCCAGATATGAATCCATATAGATTCCTCACTTGAAGGTAAGCCTCCATCCTTAGAGATCATGCCGGATAGTTGTTTCGATCCAATTTGTCAATTGTTGATGGAAATCCATCTCCCATGTTGCTTGACTATGCTCTGATACCATTGTGAAGAGAGATGGTGGATGCAATCCTTAGATGAGTAGGTGCTGCTACAACTAGCTTTGCACCAGCCAACTGAGACTTCAGAGTTGATTAGTAGACCCTTTGAGCTTCCTAAATCCATTAAAATATCAGTCAAGTACTTTGCAACATGTATCCCAAAAGTTTAAGTCAAGATAGACAAGTTGCGAAATGACTAGCTCCCAAAACTTGCTATTTTTGGACATACACCTGCTGGAAAAAATGAACAGTGCTCTTATCCTAGAAGGAATTAGAAACATTCCTTTTGGGCATAGCAAAAAGACTTAGAAAGCTTCCCAATACAAGTTAAAACACTTCAAATGATGAACTGAGCACTGAGAAAAAGTTTCATCAATTTCCTGAACATGCCCACCATTCTCGGGGCTCTACAGAGATAGATTGTGAGCACTAAAATGCAGATATCTCCAAAAGTAGAAATCCACTAACCTTGAAAATTTTTAGGTGAAAAGTAGACAGTTCGAGCTATCCAACGCAAGTTAGAGCACTGAAAAAGAATTAGTAGAACTCGAGATATGACCTTCTAAAGTTACTGCTCTGAGTGAGTATAGCAGAGAACAAAATAGAGAAGTAGATGATAATAAATGTATAGATTTACATATGATTACAACCACATTGGCAATGAATCTTTGCACAATGGGATTAGAATGATAGAGCTATGGAGTAAGCTCTTCAATCTCTACAAAATGACATGAAGTGGTCACGTACAAGGCTTGCTAATCGCCTCTTCCTTCTTGCTCCTTTTATAGCTATTCTTCGAGGGAGTTTTGAATTCAAATTCGAATGGATCCACCTAAAAGTGATCCCCAAAGTTAGGAGATATTTGCTCAGCTCAAAAAGTCATGGGTTTTGGTAGTTAGAGCCACGAAATTGCTTTTACATCATGCATGAGGTAAGCCATCCTTTTCCTTTTTCTTTTTCAAATTACAAGAGATAAAAATGAACTCTTTTACAAGAGGTTTTCACATGACTACTCATGTGACTTACAAATGAGGATAATATCAAGCATATCAAGCATGTAGGCTTGGGCAAAATGCACCAACAGCTCCCCTTCAAGCCTAACATGCTTGGCCTTCAAATAAGTCTTCAATTGTCCTTGATTTCCTGCAAGCCAATCATCAACTTGAATCTACTTAACTTCGTACCATCAAGAGATTTCGTCAACATGTCTGCACATTGCATATCTGTAGAGACAGAGGATAGTTGAATATCCTTGCTCAATAGCTTCTCCCTTACATAATGGTAGTGGACTTCAATATGCTTGGTTCTAGCATGGTATACCGGATTAGCTGCTAGATGTAGTGAGCTTGTGTTGTCACCAAAAATGTGAGACTTTAACCACATGATTTCTTGAGTTGCATTATCCAAACCTCTATATTCAGCTTCAGTAGAAGATAATGCCACAGTTGGTTGCTTCTTCGATGACCAAGAAATGATTTTTGAACCTGCAAATGATATATATCCTGATGTGCCTCTTCTATCATCTTCAGATCTGGCCCAATCTGCATCTGAGTAGACCTTTAGCTCAATATCTGAAGTATATGAATAGAACAAACCTTCATTCATGGTCCCCTTTAGGTACTTGAGGACTCTCTTGGCCGCTTCCATATGTGGTCTTCTCGGCTTATGCATAAACTGACTCAATATGCTAACACTATAGCATATATCCACCCTTGTGAGTGTTGCATAGTTCAAACTTCCAACCAAGCTTTGATAGCTTGTGATGTCTTCAATTGGCTCTCCTTCATAAGCACTAAGCTTATGATTTTGCTCCATAGGTGTACCTGCACACTTGGTATTTTCCATCTTGAACTTGACGAGCATGTCATGGACATACTTCCTTTGTGTGATGTATATACCTGAATCTGTGTAGATCAACTCCAATCCAAAAAAATAAGTGAGTGGTCCAAGGTCACTTATTTTGAACTCCTCCTTCATTTGAGCCTTTACTTGTTTGATTCCTTCAAGATCATTGCCTCTGATAATAATATCATCAACATACACACATAAATAGATCACTTCAGATCCATTCCTCTTTATGAACAAAGAGGTATCCACCTTGCTAGCTTTGAATCCTTGGTCCTTGGCCACTTTGATAGTTGTTGTTGTTGTTGTAATTGTTGTTGTAGTAGTTGTTGTTGTTGTAGGCTCCGTTGTATCTACCTCTATTTGATCCATAGCCACCTCTATTGAGTCCTCTTCCTCTTGAGTTCCTCGGGTTCCTGAAACATTCTTTAGTAGTATGGTTAGTTAAGCCACATATGTTGCAAGGTTGAGATGATTGGAATCTCCCCCTGCCTTGCTTTCCACCTGTACCTCTTGCTCTAGCTCTTCCTCTACCTGCAAAGTTTGCTTGGAAAGAGCTACCTTCATCTTCATTCTACCTATTCTTTGACTTGTCCTTGACCTTAGCTTTATCAGAATATAAGGCATAAGTTTGATTACCTCTTGAGGACTCACCACCTTTGCTAATGTTTGCTTCATGAGTGAAGAGTTGGCCCACGAGTGTGTTGAGGTCGGGTACATGCATATCCATGTATAAATCCATGGCTGTTGTGAATGACTCCCACTTGTCGTCTGCTTTGATTCCATTCATGATTTGTCTTATAATTTGCTCCTCTTCAATTACCTCGCCAATGCTTCCAAGTTGGTCGGAAATCTCCTTCATCTTTGTGATATAATCAGTCACATTTTGCTTTGGGCTTTTCTTCATTGTTGTGAACTCCATCCACAATTGGTTCTTCCTTGCTCGAGTGTTGGAAGAGAAGAAAGAAGCAAGTGCATTCGAGGTCTCTCTTGATGTCTTGCATCCCTTGACATGAGGTAAAAGAAAATCAGAGATTGAGTTTAGAATATAGGACCTTGCAAGTGCATCCTTCGAACACCAATTCAAAAGTCCTTCCACTTCTTCATGTGATGGTTGCCTTTTGTTCCTCATGCTTGGCATTGCTTCATCTCCGGATATGATTCCATATAGATTCCTCCCTTGAGGGTAAGCCTCCATCCTTAGAGACCATGCCGGATAGTTGTTTCAATCCAATTTGTCAATTGTTGATGGAAATCCATCTCCCATGTTGCTTGACTATGCTCTAATACCACTGTGAAGAGAGATGGTGGATGCAATCCGTAGATGAGTAGGTGCCGCTACAACTAACTTCGCACCAGCCAACTGAGACTTCAGAGTTGTTTAGTAGACCCTTTGATCTTCCTAAATCCACTAAAATATCAGCCAAGTACTTTGGAACATGTATCCCAAAAGTTTAAGTCAAGATAGACAAGTTGCGAAATGACTAGCTCCCAAGACTTGCTATTTTTGGACATACACCTGCTGGAAAAAATGAACAGTGCTCTCAACCTGGAAGGAATTAGAAATATTCCTTTTGGCCATAGCAAATAGACTTAGCAAGCTTCCCAATCCAAGTTAAAACACTTCAAATGATGGATTGAGCATTGAGAAAAAGTTTCATCAATTTCTGGAACATGCCGACCATTCTCGGGGCTCTACAGAGATAGACCAGTGAGCAGTAAAATGCAGATATCTCCAAAACTATAAATTCGATGACCTTGAAAATTTTTATAAAAAGTAGACAGTATGAGCTATCCAACGCAAGTTAGATCACTGAAAAAGGTTCAGTAGAACTCGAGATATGACCTTCTGAAGTTACTGCTCTGAGTGAGTATAGCAGAGAACAAAACTCTCAACAGAAGTTCAAATAACCCTTTACTCCTCCTCAACTTCATTTACATGCTTATCGTTCATGGTCTACTCTCTCACCGAGAGAATGTGATACCCTTTTTGCCTACAATGAGCCTCTTTTGGAAACAATAATTTCTTATTTACATGCTCTTGATGGTTCCCAAAGACACTTTGTAGATGAATTATGAAGATGGTTGGACATAGGAATCCAAGCAAAGCTCAACACACCACATACTACAACTCCCACCACTCCTGTTCTCCTGATGAAACATGATTAAATAACATACATTTTTGCACTTGATGCATGCACTAGAATATCAATGTAGCATGATGAAGGAAAAGAGATACACCCTCTAGTAGTTGTCCATGTGAGGCTAGAGAGAAATCCAATAGTACAGACAATATTAGTCACCTGGTCCATATAAGGTAAATGGTTTAACTTATTTCATGTAGTTTGAATCTTTCAGAATATATCCAATGAGATGCTATCCCTTTGAGAGTTAGAATGGGAGCCTTTGCTGATAATGATGAACATGAGAATTCTCATTTTCTATTTTACAGGATGTATTGAAATGTATTTAAATCCAAACATGATTACATTCATTTGTGCTCTTGATATTTATGCTTTATTTTCTATGTTGAGAGGGACATTCGATTTATAGTGTTATAGGAGGAATGTTTATTTTCTATGTTGAGAGGGATATTCGATTTATAGTGTTATAGGAGGAATGTTTAGATGAAAATGTTGTGCTAGTAAACTATCTTATAAATGTATATGGGAAATGTGCATGCTTGGATGAGGTCAGATATGTATTTCATAGGATTCTTTTGGAGAGCCCAATAACATGGAACACATTGCTTCGTTCCTATACAATTGGTGGGAGATTATATGGACATTATAATTCTCTTCCAGGATATGATGAATTTAAAAAAGAAAATCAATTTAATGACATAACTTATGTTTGTATACTAAAAATGTGAAATTAGGTAGAGCTTGTTGAATTCGGTATGTTCTTCTTTGCATCCATGTACTTGTGTCATGTATTTACATACACAAAGGATATTTATGTTTGCACAATCAATATTTTGGGTTGATTTGGACACTTAGATGAAGCAAAGGCCTTTTATTCACTCCATACCATTAAAATATTTTCCAATGCTATGGTTATGTTCGGTAGGTGCATGTAAAGCTCATTATGATCTATAGTGTGGGGCTAGGTCTAAGAAGGGTGTATTGCTTCGGATCCAATATATCTTGCACCTTGTATTGTATTGATGAATATTTATTCTCAATTCAAATCTAGATAATTTAAAGGATTAGTAAGAAGCAGCCTACTATAGCATTATCTTCTATTGAAGTAGAGTACAAAGCAGCATGTGTTATAGCAAGTGAAGTAGTATGGTTGAGAAGGATCATATGAAACAAAGGAATATACATACAGGAGGCTATAGGGTTGGAGTGTAACACCAAAAGTTGCATGGCCATCCCCAAGGATCTTTTTTTCTATGCACAAAACTAAGCATATAGAAATTCAGTATCACTATGTGCACACGTTGATCAAGGATTAGGTGGTGGACATAAGTTATTGTCCAACCAAAGAAAATGGCGAACGTTCATCAACACTTTTCAAATCTTGGGATTGGACAAACGAGGTAGCTCACCGCATGGTGGACATTTGATTGGGGGTGTTAGATATACTCAATATTCCACCTTCAAATGACCAAAAATGATCCACATTGTTCTAGGTTGCAAGGCCCCCATTGTGAGGAGAAGCCACTGTGAAACCTCCTACACAAGATAGCTTATTGATTGTCTAGACAACGTGAATGAACATATGTGTACTCAACAAACTCATAAAACTGAGAGTATGCAAATAATGGACTTTTGGGATTTCCAACTCTATGCACACAAGAGTAAAGGATAACCAATGATAAAATTATGATGAAAAGAATGTGCAAGAAGATGAAACGTCTTGGCTCAAAATCAAAGAACCATACAATGAGATATAGCTATTGATAATTCTCTACCTATGTAGAGAATAAGCTAGCAAGGTGCTAGGTTATCTAATGGTTAGATTAATTGTATTGTCTCTATATACGCATGACTCCAAGATCTTGCAAGAGTGGTCTTAAAGCTCGTGTGCGTCACTCAAGAGGAATTAGACCTTTTGTTTTTCTCTTTTTGTTTCTCATTTTATTTCTAGTTTTGTTTCATTTTTTGGTTCTGGTTCCCCATCTTGTTCCCATTTTCATTGTATGTTTTCAGTAGTTGGTTTCAATTCTCGCTTTTGTTTTTGTTCCTCAACATTTATTTTAGACCTAGAATTTACACCAAAAATTTATACCTTTAACTTAGTCCAAGAAATAAACTAGGGCATCCACTCAAGCATAGGCCTTTGGCATAGCTTTAGCATCGCTGGCTTCCCCATCACCCATGGCTTCCTTGGTGTTGAGTCTCCAACGGTTTATTGGCATCATTGGCTATGCCCCAACTCTCTTTAACTAAGGAGTGGCAATAACGACTCCCTTATTTAGCAAGCAAGAGTATTATATCCAGAGCCTCCCACTAAGATACGAGTTTACCATTACATCATTTACATGCACCATTCTAAATCAAGAAGATGGCATGCACTCCATGATCAGTGCAAAGAATTTCCTATTTTCATAATTTGATGGGTGTAAGGATGGTGGATTTTTTTTCATCATGCATATCTGAATTTGATTAATTTTATTCATATGGAGGCTATTTAAACGTTAAGAAAGTGAATTTTTCCACCAATAATTTAGAGGGAAAGGCTGAGTTTTGGTAGAATGTTCTATAGGAGAGTCTAGATTGCCCCACCACATGGAATAACTCTCAAGAGAAGTTCAAAGAACCCTTTACTCCTCCTCAATTTCATTTACATGCTCATCGTTCATGGTCTAGTCTCTCACCGAGAGAATGTGATACCATTTTTGCCTACAATGAGCCTCTTTTGGAAACAATAATTTCTAATTTACATGTTCTTCATGGTTCCCAAAGACACTTTGTAGATGAATTATGAAGATGGTTGGACATGGGAATCCAAGCCCAACTCAACACACTACAGACTACAACTCCATAAAAAGTTACGTGTTTTTCTTGTGATGTAAAGGAAGAGTTCCAAGTGAGTTCATCTACAACAACCCTAACAATGACAATCAATAGTCAAACCCAATTTTCCTTTTAAGGACAACTTCACCACCAATTTTTTCTCCTATTTTTCCATGAGCTCCTCATTCCAACTTTTAATCAATACCCATAGCTTTATGCTTGCAACCTATCAAAGACATCTATTACCAAGTGAGTTCATCTGCAACAACCGTAACAATGACAATCAATAGTCAAACCCAATTTTCCTTTTAAGGACAACTTCACCACCAACTTTTTCTCCTATTTTTCCATGAGCTCCTCATTCCAACTTTTAATCAATACCCATAGCTTTATGCTTGCAACCTATCAAAGACATCACACAAAACCATCTTAAACCTTAGATTTCTTGTTACTTTCTGTATCTCATGAGTGCTTCAGAATTTGGAGAAATTAATGCTAACACCACATTCAAAATTGCGAAAACCCTAAGACTGAATGTCTAATTGCTTGATTTTTATATTTGGAGGTCCTATTTTATATTGTTGACATTGACGATTTGCAGCCACCCTTGAACACCTATACAAGGAGGGCTTAGTGACCTACATCTTCGGTCTTGTCGATACTAGTCTTAACAACTTAACGAGTGGTGATCTCCAAGTAGGTAATTTCCAAGTTCGAGTTCTAGTTCTAGTCTTGTTATATGTTCTAGTCTTATCTAGCCTAGTATTTTGGACATCTTGCCTTGTCCTATCGTAATATCGTAGTATGAGATCCTATCTATTTATTTTTTGTATGTATTCCACATTGCCAAAGGGCATTCTCATAATTCAAATATCTTTCTTCATACCTACAATCTCGAATTCTTGGATATCTTATATCTTACCTAGTCAACTTATCCATACCTTTCAATCCTAGGTTGTGGGACTTCTTATATCACTTGTATATTCTTGTATTATTTCTCCTATGTGCATGATCATGTACTCAGAAGTGTACTTCCAAAATCTTGTTCAATTCTAGTTAGAGGGCACAATATAGTGCTCTCCTAGCATTTTGGCAAGACTTGCTTCTATTGAAGGCCATGTATCATGATTGCATGGTAATATAGCTTAGTGATATCATGATATTCTCCAAAGTTCTAGAAATGCTTGAATGTCATGTAAGAATAGCTCTCTAGAAGCTAAGGGAAAAAGGATTCTATGCAAAAGTCGCAAACTTCTCTTTCCATTAGATAGAAGTGGAAGTATTAGGGAAATTGTCTTAGGAAAAGGAATATTCATGGGCCCTAGGAAGTTCTAGACAATCCGTAACAAGCAAACACCTTCATGTATTAAAGATGTAAAATTTTCTTTAGGCTTCGCAAAGTTCTACAAAGTATTCATCAAGGACTGTTCCAAGATAATGGCACCACTTACCAAGCTTATAAGAAATGCAAAAGTCTCTAGGAATGAAGAAGTAAGGGAAATCTTTCAAATCCTAAAATGAGTATTCTCCATTGCTTCAATTCTAGTTCATCATGATCCTACCAACTCTTTTTTCTTGGAAGGTATATACATTAGACTTTGCCTTGGGAGCCATTCTATCTTAGCATGGGTATGATGGACACTTACATCCATTGTCATACCATTCAAGGAAATTCTCCCCTCCCAAGATAAATTATCCAATTGATGACAAAGAACTTATTTTCATAGTGTATGCTCTTTATACCTCATGACATCATTTAGAGCCAATAGCCCATAAAGTTACTATGTATATAGATCATAAGAATCTAAAGTACTTTATGATAATGTGTATCCTCAATAAAAGGCAATCTTGGTGGAGTAATCGTTTATCTAGGTTCGAGTTTGTAACACATACTACCTAGGATGACAACAACGTCAGTCAAGTGCCTTGTCAAGAACAGCTTACCTTGCAGTTAAGAAAGGTTAAGAAGTATGAGTTTAATGCATGAGTTTCTACAACACAATGAACTGGTTTGTAATGTCAAGCAGAAAATTCAAGAAAAAAAGACCATGAAGTAAATAAGTTTGAATGAAATGATGGGTTACTATATTTTAAGAACGTGATGTATGTCCCTCCAAAGAACGCTTAGAATCCAAATACTTCAGAAACATCATAATAACCTTGGAGCAGGATAAATCTCAAGATGCACATTATCTTAAGAAACCTCAAAATCCACAAGATATACATACAAAAATAGAAATATAGTTAAATAGATAGATAGATAGTTGGATGCAAAGATACATAAGTAGGTAGATAATATCGAGTGCGATGTGTGTGAATGTGCAAAAAATTATTTTAAATGATGAAATACAGAAAGAAAGATAATTAAGTAGAGAGGGATGAAAACAGAGAGATCATGCATGCACACATGCATAGATACATACATAAGTACGAACATATATGCATGCATGCCACATACATACATACATACAGATGTATGTAGATACGTAAAGAGTTTGCCATAAAAAATTGTCCTCTCTAAGGAACTCCTCAATGTGATAAAAATGACCTCCACGGAATAAAGACAAACAACCACATTCCTTTGAATGGAATGAATAATGTGGAGGCATGGATTATGAAACAACACTCAAGCTTGATAAGCATGACAACTGGCTTCGTCGAAAGTACTATTCAATTTGATGTCAGTCACTTTCTTTGTATTTTGGTTAATGGAGTTTGCGATTGCATGCTTTTCCGTAGAATGGTAGGCCTCTCCAACGCTTAAGGATGCTGCGCGCTTTTTAACTCGGGTTTCGAGTTCTCCTCGTGGACAAAGTTAATTGACACACAGAATGATAGCTATTCCACTTCTACTTGTAAAGAAAGTTCATCGAAGAGGCACAATGACAGCTATTTTGAACGCATGTGTGATTGAAGGGACCTCGAACATCCAACTCATCCAACTTCCAACTGTTTCAATCACCATGTCATGAGGAAGCTGAAGAATTCACCAAAAGTGAGTGGTGTGGGGAACATCACCATAAGTGAGTGGTGTGGATAACATCACCATGAGGAAGCTAAAGAGGTCAGTGACGGCGAATTTGAGCACATGTCGAACAGTTATATAAAAATTTTGACATATGTGAGATTGGACGAACAGTTTAGAAGCTCAATCATCGCAGCATGGTTTCTCAGTTGTCACGATGTACAACAAGACTAAAGACACCCTGAAACTGTGCCACATCTTCAAGTGCTCGATATTGACATACCAGAAAAAAGGTGGAAGTTGGAACAGAGTAGTCTTGTGAGGTCCGAGTTATGAAGCAACGCAAAGTTTTGCTTTCTAAGCAGAACTTTCGAAGTTTATGTTCTTTAGGAATCTGTGAAGATAATTGGGTTAGGAAGATAAAATGGGTGGATCATGAAGGCTGAAGCCATGACCTTCATCAAATCGGCACATGTATTTTCTGGACATGTCCCCACTGACTTCCCACGACTCACGAATGGGAATTTCAGGCTCATGACGCGATTTTCATAGAATCTGGGGAAAATTTGTACGACATTGAAGAAAGTTTATTTCGAAGCGCACTTGGAATATTTTACGCGCGGCAATGTCGGCACATTATAAGGCTGGAGACGATGCGAAGTTCAGGCATCATCTCCAGCCTTGTACTTCAGGCATCATCTCCAGCCTTCTACTGGGGGGCAGAGAGAGAGAGGGCTTCTCCGTTTTCTCAATTCCGTATGGGTAATTGTTTAGTCTGTAGCTCCGATCCATACATTCATACTCATCAGATGGAAGAAAACTCTTGTTCCACAACTACGACCAGCCGGTGAAGGATTGTACTCCTTTCACTTCTATTCTCCCCTTTAGCAGTCTGTCAGACTTAAATTCGGTCTACAGCCTGGGTCGTGAGCTTGGCCGTGGTCAGTATGGCATCATACACAGCTGTAAACGTCGCTTTTCGGGGGCATTGTTCGCCTGCAAGTCCATTGTCAAGGTCTCACTTAGCGACCCTCAGCAGATGGAACGCATCATCAGTGAGACCTGCATTATGAAACGCCTCTCTAATTCCACTTGTTCATTCGTAGATGGGATTGTGCGCTTGCATGATATTATTGAAGATAAAGCTTCTATTCATCTCATTTTAGAGCTGTGTCGTGGAGATGATCTATATGAGAGGATTACAGAAAATAAGCGTTATACAGAAATCCATGCTGCTTTTCTTATGAAGAGCTTGTTGGAATCTATACATTTCTGTCACAGTATGGGCATCATACACCGTGATATCAAGCCGAAGAACATTCTTCTAGTGGACAACTCAGAAACATCCCCTATTAAATTGTCCGACTTCGGTCTTGCGCTGGAGTTTACAAAAGGTAAAATTCGCTTTGCTCCTGGCTTTGGGCAGAATCCAGTCTTCTTCTCGAGGTTCAAGCTGTCTTATAAGGTTACTGAAAAATTTGGATATGCAGGCCAAACGTTTTCTGGTCTGGCTGGAAGCTCCTACTACATGGCTCCTGAAATTATCCAAGGTGAATATTCTAAAGAAGTCGATATATGGAGTGCAGGAGTCATCATGTACATAGTTCTTAGTGGTATTCCTCCCTTCTGGGGACCGACAGAGCAACGGATCTATAAGGCTATTCAGAAAGGAGAAGTGAGTTTCTCCTCCAAGCTATGGGATTCCATTTCCGATGAAGCGAAAGATCTTATAAGCAAAATTCTGCATCCTGATGCCAAATCTAGGATAACAGTTGCAGAAGCTATGGGTAAGTAATAGCATTATCCACAATCATATTACGCACGTTTGCGGATAAATCAAGAATGAATCAATGCATATTTAGACAGACGCATATAAGTGAAATCTAGGAGCTGTTCTTATTCATCGTCTCATAATCTTCATATACTTTTGTTGCAGCAAACCCCTGGATTCTTTACCACACGGAGGAAGTCCGCTTCTAGAATCGGAGGAACTCAGCATGCAACATAATTTTCTCATACATTGCATGCAAGAAACCATCAATTTAGATTGTTAGATTCGTACAGGGAGGCACATTTTTGCAGCACATTTTTATCCAGCGATGGAAATACCCAGGCTCTTTCGCTATACTGCCTGCAAGTGAACTGTTTGAGGGAAATTATCTTCTAGAGATTTTGTGATGTAAAATTTGAAACACAAAGTTAAGCAAATGCTTTCACGAACACATGTAGTAGAACAGGTTCGGAGTTAGTGGCCGTCTGAAAAAGTTATTCTGAGGGATTCAAGATTGTAAGCACAAGAGCAGTGTTACTAATAAAGAGCACGATCACTCCGACCTTCGCTTCTACCACAGCATACATATAAGGCTTGAGTAATGCTGTGCGTATAAGACAGGAAAGCAAATATCTCTTAAGATTAAATATCATTTCAACCATTATCTGTCAGTAGCCATAAGGATGCAGACTGAGAAATGAAGACATTGAGAAATATTGGCAGGAAGACATTGAGATGAAAAATAGAAAGATTGTTCAATGGCAAGCATCTACTCCGGTACGGTTGATCGACATTTTATGTGCAAGGACATTTCTCATCACCTGCACAGCCAACTTGCAGTTTTTCATCATCTATCCGACGCTCGAGATTTTAGCAGAATCGACATTTTTTATGTCCAAGACTTTTCATCACCTGCCGCAACAGAGTCGACATTTCGTTTCAGCATTTCAAGAAGATTTTATTTACCTCATCACTGACTAATATGTATCATCGAAGTCGTATCTCCTGACAGAACTATAAGAACAAGACTGTTTTATAAGAACAAGACTGTTTCTACTTAAATCAACAGGACAAACTAACTCATTTTCGGTCACTAATTGCATCGGGTACTCAGTGAATCTAAAAAACTTTCAGATAAAATGCACTTCGCAGTTCCTTGGCTGTACACTATCCTTTGGTTATCATACCACATATTAATAAGAGCTTCGCACAGCCATCTCATCCCGTAAACGATAAAAGTGGGTGACATGATGGATATGAATTTTGTGTATCTAAATGGATGACATGATGGATATGAGTTTTCTGTATCTAAATTTTGGTGGCATATAGGAGCACTGTGATAGTGCATTTTTTGATATATTTTGGTAGTGACATGTGTGAACACACCAGGACTGCAGGGGTACTTTTTTCCCTCTTTAGGAGGTCTTATTCCCCCGGCTTATATATACGCTTGTAAACCTAACCGGTTACTTATCCTTTGTACATTTTAGTGGTAATACATTCAGTATGGTGTGTTGTGCTCCAAGCTTCTTCCTCTGCCTTGTGATGTTCATATGCTTCCGGAGATCTCTAACTCCAACAATTGGTATCAGAGCAAGTGGCCACTTCATCTAGGCTGTCGTGGACACCTCTCCGGTAAGAGTCTCAGAATCGCATGAAACTTGGTGAGCATACTCAGATTGTTTCAGAGATCAAAACTGCTTCGCTTTGTCGTGCCAAAATTAGGATATGAGCATGTTTCGGCCTCCGAATGCACTATTGCAGTGCTTATGTAGGCTATTTTGTCTTTTTGTGCCAAAGATAAATTCGGTTTGCCACTCCATTAAGCATTTTGAGATACAATCATTTTTCTGCATAAGGGTATTTTAGTTAGTGTCCATGGCTGAAAGCAGTGATGTATTTCATATGTTGGTTGTTGAGGATAAGTTGGATGGTACAAATTACCCATTGTGGACTTATATGATGCATCATGTATTGGTTGCAAACTATGGATATTGTGCATGCTGTTGAAAGACGTTGTGTTACACCTGTGAATACAGGTACTATAAATATAGGTACTGAAGCTCATGTAGATGGTGTCAAAGATGGTAATATTCTGCAAATTCTTATTTGTGCTACAGTTTCTATTGCATCTACAACAGAGCAAATTTGTTGAGATGGCACAGATGCTCAGGCATATGCATTGATAACATTGTCTATCAAACGTGCCATTATCCCTCACATTCTCTCTTGCATAGCAGCTACGGATGCTTGGGATACACTTAGCACGTTGTATCAGGCTAGGAATGAGGCTCGTTTCGCTTAGCTCCGAAAAAATTTGGAGAGTGAGCACATGAATGAAGGTGATTCTATGGATAGTTTTCTGACAAAGATCAAGGATTTAAAGGAAACAATTGATTTCTGTTGATAAAGTCCTTCTTGATAGTTCACTTGTCTAGACTGTTCTGAATGGCCTTCCCGACTCAGATAAGAGTTTTGCTTCTAATCTTTGTTTTATGATGAAAGGCAATCCCACTGCATTAACATTTGAAGAGTTAGTTTCTGTTCTGTTGTAGGAAGATCAGTCTAGGCAGAACATGTCTATTATGCAGGTTGTAGATGTAGCTTTCCTGGCATGGGTATATTTACTGTTCGTGACTTTCATTGATGATTTTTCCAGTCATGCATGGGTATATCCATTGAAAGCAAAGTCCGAAGTGTTCATATGCTTCAAACACTTTTTGGTTTTGGTTGAAAATCTGTCAGCATGTAAAATGGGCACCCTCCATTCTGATCGAGGGGACGAATGTATGTCTTTTGACTCTAATGCATTTTTGGTTGAACATGGGATAAAACCACATTGTATAGTGTCGTATACACTACAAGATAATGAAGTTGCTGAATGGTAGAACAGGTCATGCATGGAGATTATGACGTGTCTGGTCAAGAGTCACGATTTACCACATAGTTTCTGGCTTGAGGTTGTTATGTGTGCAACATATGTACTTAACAAGTGTCCCACTAAAGCACTCCAGTCTATCACTCAATATGAGGCTTGGCATGGTTGCAAGCCATCTGTTTCTCATCTGCATGTTTTTGGTTGTTTGGCATATGCATTAGTGCTTGAAAAACATCGTAGAAAATTGGATGATAAAGCACTAAAATGTATCTTTATTGGGTACAGTTCTGAAAGAAAAGGCTATGATCTCTATCATCCACGGACTAAACGCATTTTGCTTAGCCGTGATGTTGTTTTTGTGGAGGATGCTATTCAACCCTTACTTTCATGTATTATGGAGCCATCTGTTAGCTCCAACGACATATGTGATACTTTCCTGCCTCTTTTTATAGTTGGACTATCTAGTGCTGGTCCTAATGAGGCAACATTTCAACCTTTGTAAGTTTCATGTGATGATGAAGATCATTACATTTCTGATGTAGATTTACATGACGCACTTGCTGATGAGAGATCTCATATTGAGAAGGCCAAAACTATGCCAAAATGGTTGGGGTGCAAACTTTGCTTGACAAAAAATTAGATTCACCTCTATCATACTGTACTCGTTTAGGCTCTCATAGTGCCTCTTTTGTATCAGGTTGCTATGATATGGCTGCATCTAGTCTCTGTGATGATAATAAACCTGTTTCATTTGATGAAGCATAAAATTCATAAAATTGGTTGAGTGTTATGAAATCTGAATATGATGTTATAATGAAGAATGGTACCTATTCTTTATGTGAATTGCCTCTTGGAAAGAAGGCCATTGGAACTAAGTGGGTTTGCGAGCTGAAGCGTAAGCGTATTGGAACAGTTGAGAGGTATAAAGCTAGGCTTGTCGCAAAGGGTTATGTGTAGGAGAGAGGCATTGATTTTGATGAGACCTTTCCACCTACATGTTGTATGACTATTGTTGGTAGCATCTATGCACTTGTAGCCGATCCTGGTTGGAATGTACATCAGTTGGACATTAAATAGCAGTTTTGAATGGTGACTTGTATGAAGAAATGTATGTTTTTCAACCCTGTGGCTTTGTGCAGAAAGGGCATGAAAACCAGGTTTGCAGGTTAAAGAAGGCATTTTATGGTTTAATGCAAGTTGCTTGGTATGAAAAGATACATGCCTATTTGATTGCACATGGTTTTGAGAACAATCCAACTAAAAGCACCTTATATGTTAAGCGTGCTAATGATGTTCTTCTTATCATTGTTGTCTATGTTGAAGACATGTTGCTCACTCGTTGTATAGAGAAGCATATTGATGATTTTGAGGCTGATTTGCATGCTCATTTGAAATGTCTAATTTGGGGCATTTGCATCATTATTTAGGCATTCAGTTTATGTAAGTTGATGGTGGAATATCTTTGTGTCAAAAGAGATATATTGTCACATTATTGTAGCATTTTGGCCTTGAAGACTGTAAGCCTATTGCCACTCCTATGGAGACACGTTTACAATTGAGTCATCATGATGCTGGAGATGCATTTGATGTTGTTCTCTATGAACGAGCTATTGGATGCTTAATCTACTTATGCATTACACAGATAGATATTCAGTTTGTTGTCTCACAGATGAGCAGGTTTATGCAATGCCCACGTGTCAAGTAGTGGTAGGCAGTTAAGCACATCTTTCACTACTTGAGTGGTTCCTGGCTCCTTGGATTGTTTTATCCCAAGGGGGGATCACTGCCGCCAAATTTGCATGCTTTTTTCTAATAGTGATTGGGATGGTTGCTATGACACTCATGTGTCCACTAGTGGTTTTTGCTTAATGCTTGGTAGCTCATGCATATCTTGTCTAAGCAAGAACAAGCCTATTTTGGCCACTTCTAGTTGTGAGGCTGAGTATAGGGCATCTTTCACATCGATTATTAAGTGTGTGTGGCTTAGACACCTTATGGCTGATTTGGGTGTTGGTCAGTCTTCTACCACCACCATCTTCACTAATACTAAGTGTGCATTGGCAGTTGCGAGGAACCATGTGTTCCATGCTCGTACTAAGCACATTGAGGTGCATTATCATTCTATCAGGGAGAGGTTATCTGCTGGAGAGATAATCTTGGCAGATGTGCCCATGAAGGAGAACATTGTAGACCTTTTCATGATGGTTGTGCCTAGGGAGAAGTTTGAAGCTTTCCACAAAGCTTTGGGCTTACTTCCTTTTGTGGATTAATTGCACATAGCTTGACACTTCCTTATACATGATTGCGAGCTCCTTGTTCATTGCATCACACGCAGGGGGGATTTGTTGATATATTTTGGTTGTGATGTGTGTGAACATACTAGGAATATCGGGGCACTTTTTTCCCTCTTTAGGAGGTTTTTTCCCCTCGACTTGTGTATATGTGTATAAGCCTAACAGGTTACTTATCTTTTTGTGCATTCTAGTGTTAATTTATTCAATGTTGTGTACTCTGCTCCCAGCTTCTTCTTCTTCCTTGTGTTGTTTGCATGCTTCCGCAAACCGTTAACTCCAATAGCATTCACATGCCGAAATGAGCTCATATCAAAACTTTTATGCAACATAGAAAAGGTGTTTTGAATGCGTAATGGACCTCACTATGCTTACCATTTTTTGTGAGATTCTGAGATATGACGGGAGGGATGTTGAAGACACCCTAGATGAAGTGGCGACATGCTCTAATACAAGTTGTTGGAGTCTGAGGTCTCTGAAAGCACATGAACAACACAAGGAAAAAGAAGAAGCTTGGATCACAACACAACACTTAATGAATTACCAAGTGAATGTATAAAGATATTTGACCCATTACAATTAGAGACATAGATAGAAGCCAAGGAAAACACCCCTCCTAAAGAGAACAGAAAGAAAGTGTTAAAGCAATCCCAAGTGTATTCACACACATCAGTATGAAAACATATCACCAAAAAAGAAATAGTTGTGGTAGTTGATTGAGTTACCAAGATGACACATTTCTTTCTTGTAAAAAAGACTAATATTTCCTTGAATGTTGTAAAACTATTTGTAAAAGAAATTTATTCACTAAAAATTAATTTCTAATAGATACTCTAGGTTCATATCAAACTTCTAGGAATCAATAGTTAAATCAATTGGCACTCAAATGTACATGAGTACAACTTTGCATCTAGAGATTGATAAGGAAACGAAGAGGGTTAATAAGGTACCTCAATAGAAAGCTAGATATTTTCTCTTGACTGAGACAACATATAATACTGCATATCAAGCATCTATAAAAATGACTCTTTTTGAGGCAATGTACGGTTATAATTGTTTTATTTCATCTTCTATTTCTAATGTCTCAAATAAATTAGAAGAATCTAAAGATGTTCTTTAGGAGATGGATGAAGAACTTGGGCAAATTAAGCAACACATAAAAGAAGCGCAAAGAAGAAAAAATAAGTTCTAAGATTTGAAGAGAAATCCACTTGAATTTCAAATAAATGACATAGCATTTCTTAAGTTCACTCCTTAGTAATCTAATTTGTTGTTAGAGAAAGATCATAGACGGTATGCAAGTACCTTTAAAGTCTTGAAAATGATTTGAACTCTTGTTTATTTGTTGGAATTTCCATAACATTTAAATGTATTAAACATTATCTTACTTAAAAGATATGTACCTGATGCTTCTCATGTTTTGTAGGATAGCTATAAGTTTATAGATGATGACTCTTCTGAGCTTCATCTTGAGATAATATAAGATAGGAAGGGAAGACTACTTTGAAATGAAATCTATGTATACAATATATTTTGGCATAACCTCATACATATCGAGTTGAGGATTTGACACATTATTGTTCTTTCAAACTTTGGGGATATAGTTTCTCAAGGGGGGGAGATTTGTAATGACCTTCCGGAAGTGAAGTGATTCATTTTGAACTTTCTATCATATATTGTGGATAATTTTTAGAATGAATGCTCATGTTATGCATATAGAAAAACACTAAGGAATTATAATTTTATATTATCCATCTAAACATTATTTATATCATGTTTTCTAGTTGAAAATTGAACATAAAGTTGAAAGAATCCCACTTCCAAGAAATTTAGGAGACTTCTCAATAAACCACTTATTTTTGGGATATTCAAAGTTTTCCGCAAACTTCTCCTTCGAGATCTCCCATAGAGCCTTGCTTATGATCATGTTTCTGCATAGATGAACAACCAATAGCTTCACCAAGCTAGGCTTGCTTCCAATTAATGATCAGGGGTCAGATTTAGAATCTTACAAAGAGTAAGCCAAATTCGATAGCTCCTGGTGCAAGAGAGGAGGACTTGAACTGGATCGCCTCTCCCATTCGTGCATCTTTTACACCATCTTGCTAGCTTTGAAATTAGTACACATACCTCTATGGAGAATTTGGCACATCAGAACACCTTTTTTTGGTTCTCAATGAAGGGGTTCTAGAGATCTAGAGACTTGCATTCATAGTGGATACAAGACTAATTAACACACCACTTTTTATAAAGCATCTTCTGGAAGTCGAAGTTCCACTTGAGTCTTGATGGATCCAACGTATTATTACTATTAATTCATCGTAGACTTTTATAAGGCATGAAAACTCCTTGCCAACAAAGAGACCCATCTACATGTCATCCTAGGCATCAATTCTACATATTATCTAGCCCCACTCCTCTAATTCAACTTTTCCGTTCGAATCAATATCTTCATAGCTGATTCAGTGCTTTCTATCCTCTTTCCAAAGGTGGTTCTACATATGAAAGCCTTTGTTCCAAAGCCGTTTGGCGCGTTTGAAGGTGGCTCACCTCCACAGAATTAATGCCAAGAATAGGAAACTAGATGTAATCATTTTTTTTCTTATGCTAACAACCCACTTCCAATCATTCGTCACAATGCGAGACGGCTTCATATTGTTCAATCCCTTCCAAAGTGAATGCACAAGATTTGAGTTCTACGTGTGGACAAACTTAATGGGCACACATAATGATAGATATTTCAGTTCTAGTTGTAAAGAAAGTTGATGGAAGGCACACAATGACAGTTATTTTGAGCACATGTGAGGTTGAAGGGACCTCGAGCATCCAACTTCCATCTATTTCAATCAATCCGTGTCAAAGTTAAAAGTAAGAAAAATATGACATATGTGAGACTGAACAAACAGTTTAAACCAGCTTGTTGGATTGATCCGCATTGTTCATGATTGAATGATGTGGATAGCATCGCTTGTCATGATGTACAACAAGACTCGTTCGATATAGACATAACAGAAAGAGATGGAACCTGGAACAGAGTAATAATGTGGAACAGAGTAGTAATGTGGACACATTATAAGGCTGGAGAAGATGCGCGGTTGAGGCACTTCTGTGCAGCAGATGCACAGATTTTCTCATCCATTACGTTGCCTCCGTCTTTCTTCGCACGTCCTCTGTGATTTCTGAGAGAGAGAGAGAGAGAGAGAGAGAGAGAGAGAGAGAGAGAGAGAGAGAGAGAGAGAGAGAGAGAGAGAGAGAGCGCTAAACGAGGTTTCTGATTTGGGCATCGAATTCCTTATGGGTAATTGTTTGGTCTGTAGCTCTGATCCATACCTTTATGCTCATCACATGGGAATGTCTTCCATCACAACTAGGCCCTTTTTTCTAGAGATCCTATGTAGAATGGTATGCCTCCTCCACTCTTAAGGATCCACTTTGGTTTGAACTTGTTGTTTTTTACGACAATTTCTATTAATGTCAAAAAAGAGGGGGGGGGGAGTGGAAGAGTTTTTACAATTTTGAATCCTACATCCAAGGAGGTTAAGACACTTCTTCATAGACCACTCTTTTTTTGCGATTGTCAAAGTTTTCCACACACTTGTCCTTCGAGATCTTCCATAGAGCCTCGCTTCTTATCATGTTTCCACGTAAACAGACAACCAAAAGCCTCACCAAGCAAGGTTTACTTCCTATTAAAGACGGGGTCAGATTTAGAATCTTACTAAGAGTAACCCAATTTTGACGGATCTTGTTGCAAGAGAGGAAGACCTAGATCTTCTCTCCCATTCGTGCATCTTTTTCACCAAAGAGGAACACATCTTGCTAGCTTTGACATTAGTCCGGATACCTCTCCGTAGAATTTGGCACACACTTTTTTGTTCTCAATGAAAAGGTGTCAAAGATCTCCAAAATTGCATTCCCACTAGATCAAAGACCAATTCACACAGCACTTTTTATTAAGCATCTTTTGGAACTCCAAGTTTTACTTTATTCTGAGTGGATCCATCGCACTATTTCTACTAATTCATCATAGACCTTTAAGGCATGAGAACTCCTTGCCAACTAAGAGGCCCATCTATATGTCATCCTAGGGATTAATTCTACATATAGTCTATTCCCACTCCTCTAATTAGACTTTGTCGTTCGAAACAATATGTTCAAATTTGATTCAATCCTTTCTATCCTCGTTCCAAAGGTGTTTCTACATACGAAAGCCTTTGTTCCAAAGTCGTCTCGCAGCTTAAAAGTGGTTCATCTCCACACAATATATGCCAACAATAGGAAACAAGATGGAATCATTCGTCACAATGCGAAACGGCTTCATATTGCTCCATCCCTTCCAATACGAACGCACTTTGGAAGTGGTCGCACACACATAATGATAAATATTTCACTTGTAGTTGTAAAGAAGGTTGATGGAACGGGAAAACATGTGAGATTGAAGGGACTATACATATTTCAGTTGATTTCTTAAATATACATATACTCGTATAAAAAAAAGGGGTTTTTGAAAAATAAGCCACAATTCTCTTGTTTCTTCACCAACGATTTCTCATTTATCGACGTAGTTGGCGTTAGTTATTTGTTCACATAATATGGACATTTTAAATCAACACTCGAACACTCCCCCGTAAGCTGAAAGGACCAAATATTGGAGACGTAGAGGCAGTTCTATTGGTGGACCTAATCTATATGGTTAATGCAATACAAGCATGAAATGCACATAATAACTTAGACTAAGGTGATTGATGGATTAGCTACAAGTGGTTGCCCTTATTTCTTGGAATCTTCTTTAGCTTTCAACTTCAGTTGATCTTGATCTACATTTGTTTGCCCTCAAGCAAATACTGAGGGTGAAAAGGCGTAGGAATGACGACGATGGATTCATGGTGCTTCTTTGTAGTAGGTCCAAGTCAATCTGTAGTTTGATCAGTTGCAAAATGTACGTCATCAAATGTGCAGGTTGTACACTATTTTGACGATTGGGAAGGCTTTTGTTATGCTCTAGAGGTAAACAATGTTGCATTAGTGGAATCGTGGGAAGTTCCATTGGATCTTGCTCAACTACGACACGGTATTATTTGGTTAGAATCGCTGCCACCATGTGCCGAGTGAAGAAGAAGAGTGAATCATTTACCACGTCCTTTGTCGATAGTGATCGAATGCTAAAAGTGCTTGTAGGCCTAAGAAAGCGATAACATTGGGTGCTCCTTTGGGTAATCATCTTGGAAGAATGCAATGTATGGTTGGGTACCATTGTGAGCAGACAAAGCAAGAAACTCCAACAGTTGTTGTGCATGTAATTGCAAGATTGTGCCATACTTTTTTTTTTAAATGGAGGCTCGGCCAAGGCCTACTCCTCTAGGCTTTAACTTTGAAATTGCGACTATACAAGGAAGGGCATCGTACCCATGGTACCCCCCTTATCCCACAAGAATAGGGGTTTACATAGCTGGGTTAGATTGCGGTCACAACTAATGCGGGGTAGGGCAAACGGTGGCACATCATCCACAAGATACAACTTTCCATGAGAACATGTCCCTTACATGTTGCCAGTGAGGGTTGAACCCTCACCACCACATCAACAGGTGAAAGGCCCAACCACCCAACCAAGCGGTCTGGGACAACATTGTGCCATACTTGAAGGGATGACCTTTTCACAACATAAATATGGTGCTGCAAATGGAATGACAGTCTGTTCTCTGAGGCTGAAAGTCGTGCGCTCAAGGCAATAAGCATCTCCAAAACAGAAGCATTCTTCATGAAGGAATTGCACACACAGAGGTATTATCTTTCATATGTTGTTGTTCAACTAAGAAAATGAAGGTGCATATTGGCAAGGCTGATGCTAAGGCCAGTTTATGAGAGCTGAAGTTGTGCAACAATCATAGGAGGCAACAAAATATGGTGCTTGAGCCATTGTAGAGGGCATTTGTTGCACATAGAGGGTGAGGAGAGCCACCAAAGGTCAGCAACTTGTAGAGGGAAACCATATCTTTGCTCAAAGAATTGGAGGAGGCTAGTGTGTAAGTTGGATGATCATACCTCCTTTTAATAGGAATCATATGAGAAAGGTTCAGCACCAATCCAAGATTGACCGGTCTTCTTAATACCATGAAGAAGTAGGAGATGGGACATAGCTACTAGACGAGACGCTTACGCATAGATGAAATAACGTTTTGATTAAGGGCTAAGTGCAGGTTACATATAAATAGCTTTATTGATGCCGGTTCATATCATTGCATTCACATAATGTGGACATTTTAGATTATAACTTCATCAATACATATGTACGTACGTAACGTACGTACTTACATAGCTACATATATACAGTTATATATACATCAAGAGCTTTCCATTAAAGGTTGTCCTCTCTACGGAAGTCGTGAATGTGATAAAAATTAACCTCGATAGACTAGAACTAACAAGTACATTTCTTTGAAAAATGTGAAGCATAAACAACTACATCTCTTTGAAAAATGTGAAAACTAACAATTACAGTACTTTGAAAAATGTAAAGGCTTTGAAAAATGTAAAGGCATGGGGTCTCAAACATGACTCAAGCTTGATGAGCATGACAATTAGCTTTATCGAAGATGCTATACAATTTGATGTCACCAACTTGTTGGTGCAATTCAAGGCTTCACAATTTGGCTTGGATACTATCTTGAAGACTCAACATGTGAGAAGGACTATAGGAACTTATGCTTATAAGTTCTTACCATTTTATGTCTTGTAAAAGTCTTAGTGACTTGGCATTTTATGTAATCACACCTAATTGATTGGAAGTCGTGGAAAAGATTGTTGTTTAATTGAGAGAATATCTCAATCAACTTTTAGGTGAAAGATTCTAGGAGATTGATTTGAATTCAAATTCAAATCATCACTCAATTCCTATAAAAACTACAAGGAAAAAGTCGCGGGTGTTCTTCACCATTTCCGAAGCTAACATCTGTGCTCATTGAGTGTGTAAGGTCTACTCTATAGCCTACACCAGTGAGTACGACTGGACTATGTTTATCATGCCAATGGGAATGTATATTTACATGATCTAATACAAATACTTACATTTATCTACTCTGTGATTATCTGAGTATACTACTCCAAGTCACTCAACTTCAACAAGGCATATCTCAGGATCTACTCATCCAAATCAAGTGATTCAAAGCTTTTTGGAACCAGCTCCGAGCATTCTACATTCCTACAAAATGTGAAGGTCATTGGATCAGCCATCTTGGAGAAATCTTGCTCGAAGTGGTCTCTGGTATTTGTCTGTAGAGCTCCTAAAAAGTCGGGAGTAAACATATTTTTGCTAAACTCATTTCTCAGAGTATAGTTCATCATTTCTTCTCGTTCCACTTGCAAATGGTAGCTTGTTAAGCTAATTTAATATGTCTAGAAGGAATTTGATCAATTGTAAGTGTGCTGGTCATACTGAGTGAAAAACTGAGCAGGTGTCAATACCAAAATAGCAAGTTTTTTGGATTTGTGAAGTGCAAGGTTATCTGTTTTGATTTGATCATTATACATATCATTTGCAAAGTACATATATGCTTTCTTGGTATCATTTGGAAGCTAAGCAAGTGTATTAATCACTCGTGGAGTCAAAGGAGGGCTGGTGTGAAGCAGGTTTAGCAGCACCTACTCAATCTCTGAGTGCATCCAACCATCCTCTCCCAATAGTGGTATCAGAGCAAATAAGGTAACATGGGAGATGGTTTTCCTTCATTCATTGACAAATTGGACAGGAACAATTACCAAGATTGGTCTCTGACGATGAAGACCTACCTACAAGGAAGAAGCTTATTTGGATTCATCTCAGAAGATGACGAATTGCCCTCATTCAAAGCAAGAGGACTACCCACCAAGGATGAACAAGAGAGGCTCAACACATGGTGTGCAGAAGATGCATTGGCAAGGTCTTATCTTCTTAACTCTATATCTGATTTCCTTTTACCTCACATAAGGAATTGCAAGACTTCCCAAGAAACTTGGGAAACCTTGTCAACATATTTTTCATCAAGTACAAGGGCCAGAAAGAATCAACTATGTATTGAATTCACTACTCTTAGGAAGCAATCAAAGCAATCAGTTTCAGACTTTGTCACTAGGGTCAAAGACATTGCAGACCAGCTTGCAAGTATTGGAGAGGAGATTGAAGAGGAACAAATAGTAAGGCAGGTAATCAATGGACTAAAAGCTAATGACAAATGGGAGAGCTTTACCACATCAATGGACCTATACATGGACATACATGCTCCTGATCTAACAACTCTGATTGGTCAACTCTTCACACATGAAGCAAAGCTTACAAGGAATGGAGAGCAATCAAAAGGTAACAACCCCTCTGCTTTATACACTGATAAGAAGGTTAAAGATAAAGGTAAAAGTAAGAAGGTTGATGAAGAAGGCTCTACCTCCCAAGAAAACTATGGAGGGAGAGGTAGATCTTCAAGAGGAAGAGGCAGAGGAGGTAAGCCACATAGGGGGAGATCCTACAATTCATCACCATGCAATATATGTGGTATGTCTAATCATACTACAGATGAGTGCTACAGAAACTACAAAAATCAGAGAGGAAGAGGCTATCAAAGAGGTGGACACTCTCAAGGTAGAGGCAGATTCAACCAACACCAAGGCCACAATGGATACAACAATCAGTACAACAACAATTACAACCACAACCACAATAGTAACTACCAAGGTGGATTCAGAAATAGGAAGGATTACAACAACTACACAGAGGAGCAAACATCCTAATTTCTGATTTGGAAGAACCCAAAGGCAAACATCAGGTATAGACAGGTGATGATACTAATCATTCTGTTGTAAAGATTGGTAATGTAAAGACTAGTGATGGTAATCAGAACTTATTGAGCAGAGTACTTTATGTCCCAACAATCACCAAGAACTTAATGAGTGTAGGTCAGATTGTGGAAAAAGGTTTACAGGTCAGGTTCAATCAACATGGAGCATATGTGGAGGACCTAGGACATGGATTCAAAAGGATAGCCAAGGGAGAAAAATCAGGTAGATTGTTTACTTTTGAGCTAGAGGACACAAAGAACATTGCTTTATACAATTACAAGGATCAAACACTTTCAGAATTAGAAATATGGCACAAGAGGTTAGGTCACATAGGTGAAAGAACCTTGAAGCAAATGTGCAGGGATCAATGTGTGCTTAGGATACCTAATGTATCCAAGCAACACATGATATACAAGTGTGGAGCTTGTCAATTTGGTAAGTCACACAGATTACCCTATTCAAAGAAAGGTTTTATGCATGAAGACTACCTAGAATTGGTGCATAGAGATGTTTGGGGACCTAGCAAGGAACCATCCATTTCAGGATCAAGGTACTATGTGTCCTTCATTGATGATTATAGCAGATGGACTGTGTTATACTTTATGAAGCATAAGGATGAAGTATTTAATTGTTTCAAAAGATATCTTGCACTAGTTGAAAATCAAACAGGTAGAAACTTGAAAAGACTAAGATCAGATGGGGGAGGTGAATACTTCTCCAATGAATTTGAAGACTTCTTGTAGGAAAGAGGCATCAAGAGGGAGATAACTACAAGGTACTCACCTGAACAAAATGGGGTAGCTGAAAGAAGGAATAGACTCATTGTTGAAACAGCTAGATCTATGCTTAATGAAAAGAAATCGCCAAATTATCTTTGGGCAGAGAGTGTATCTACTACCACCTATCTCATTAACAGGTTGCCATCAAAGTCACTTGATGGAATGACACCATATGAAGCTTGGCATGGTAAGAGACCATCATTGGATCATTGTAAAATTTTTGGTTGTGTTGCATATGTGCATATTCCCTCACAGGTAAGGGGAAAGCTAGACCCTAAAGTTGAAAAATGTATCTTCATTGGTTATGATTTAAATAAAAAAGGGTACAGATTCTACAACCCAACAAACAAAGGTTTCAAGGTAAGCAGAGATGTCATCTTTGATGACAATGACTCATGGTATGAGAATGAATGCAGGAAGGTTAGTCTACCTTATGACATGGAAGAAGACTTCCCAAAGCTCACCAAGGAGGAACCAATCCAGAAAGAAGACTCAAGTTCAGATGATGATGACACAATTAACCTTGAGGAAATCAAGGCATGGAAGTCTAAAGGAAAGATGAAAATGAAGAAACTAGAGGATATACCAGAATCCTCAACTCAAGCAATGAGGAGATCTCAGAGAGAAAGTAAGAAGCCTATCAGATATGGGTATGATACTTCTCTTATAACTAAGCATTCTGTATATCTTGCAAAGGATTTGTTGAATGAAGAACTAGGTTCATATGAGGAGGCAATCACCAAACCAGAATGGAAAGAAGCTATGGATGAAGAAATAGAGGCTCTCAAGGAGAGTGACACATGGGACTTAGTACCCAAGAAGGACTCTATGAAGGTGATAGGATCCAGATGGATCTACAAGCTAAAGAGGAACTCTGATGGAACAGTCAACAGGTACAAAGCTAGGTTGGTAGCCAAGGGTTTTGCACAAACCCAAGGCATTGATTATGAGGAGACATTTTCACCTGTGGCTAAGATTCCAACAATCAGAATATTGGTGAGTGTAGCTGCATCCAAGAATTGGAACATGTATCAATTAGATGTCAAGAATGCTTTCTTGAATGGATGGATATTTGAAGAAGTCTACATGTCACAACCACCTGGCAATGAAGATCCCAAGAAGGTAAATTATGTTTGTAAATTGAAGAAGGCTCTGTATGGTTTGAAGCAGGCACCTAGAGCATGGAATTACATGTTGACAACATATCTCCAAGACCAAGGATTTGTGATGAGTAAAGCAGACACTTCTCTATTCATTAAGAGGAGTAGTACAGAGGTAATCTACTTGTGTGTTTATGTTGATGACATCATCATTACAAGCAATGATGTCAGTGGGACTAGACACATCAAAGGACAGATGATGAAGGAATTCAAGATCAATGATCTTGGATTATTAAAGTACTTCTTAGGTCTTGAATTGATTTATACAAACTCAGGTATCCTTATCACTCAGAAGAAGTATATTCAAGACATGTTGAAGAGGTTTAATTTACAGGATGCTAAAGTCTCAAGCACTCCAATGGAGGTCAACCAAAAGCTTAGTGCTCATGAAGGTGATGAAGTCCAATACATTACAAGATACCAAAGTATGGTAGGAAGTTTGAATTATGCTACCTTAACCAGAATTGACATAGCATATGGAGTTAGTGTGCTAAGACAATTCATGCACAAACCAAGGGTACCTCACCTAGAGGTAGCAAAGAAGATCTTGAAGTATCTCAAAGGAACTCACAACCATGGTTTGTACTTTCCTTATACATCAGATATTTACATTAAAGTATATTCAGATGCAGATTGGGCAGGATGCAAGGATGATAGGAGGAGCACATCAGGATACATATGTTTTGCAGGTGATAAACCTATTTCTTGGTCAGCCAAGAAACAACCTACAGTAGCTTTGTCATCTACTGAAGCAGAGTATAGAGGACTAGCCAATGCCACTCAAGAAGCTATCTGGTTGAAGCTTTTGTATACAGAGTTAGGCCTATACACAAGGTCTCCAATTATCTTTGAAGATAACACAACTTCACTTCACCTTGCAGCTAATCCAATATATCATGCTAGGACAAAACACATAGAGGTTCATTACCACTATGTGAGAGAAAAGTTCATAAGAAAAGACATTCAATTGACTTATGTGTCCACTAATATGCAATGTGCAGATTTACTTACTAAAGCTTTGGATGGAAACAAGTTATGCAGATTCACATCCATGATTGGATTGCAGGATGTGATTGAAGAATAAAGCTGAAAACTTGAGCCAAAATGTTTGTCTTGAGGGGGAGCTGTTGGTGCAATTCAAGCCTTCACAATTTGGCTTGGATACTATCTTGAAGACTCAACATGTGAGAAGGACTATAGGATTAGTGTAAAAGTCTTGTAAAAGTCTTAGTGACTTGGCATTTTATGTAATCACACCTAATTGATTGGAAGTCATGGAAAAGATTGTTGTTTATATGAGGGAATATCTCAATCAACTTTTAGGTGAAACATTCTAGGAGATTGATTTGAATTCAAATTCAAATCATCACTCAATTCCTATAAAAACTACAAGGAAAAAGTCACGGGTGTTCTTCACCATTTCCGAGGCTAACATCTGTGATCATTGAGTGTGTAAGGTCTACTCTATAGCCTACACCTCTGAGTACCATTGGACTATGTATATCATGCCAATGGGAATGTACATTTACATGATCTAATACAAATACTTACATTTATCTACTCTGTGATTCTCTGAGTATACTACTCCAAGTCAGTCAACTTCAACAAGGCATATCTCAGGATCTACCGATCCAAATCAAGTGATTCAAAGCTTGTTGGAACCAGCTCCATACATACTACATGCCTACAAAGTTGGAAGGTCATCGGATCAGCCATCTCGGAGATATCTTGCTCGAAGTGGTCTCTAGTATTTGTCTATAGAGCTCCTATCTAAAAAGTCGAGAGTAAACATATTTTTGCTAAACTCATTTCTCAGAGTATAGTTCATCATTTCTTCTCATTCCAATTGCAAATGGTAGCTTGTTAAGCTAATTTAATATGTCCAGAACGAATTTGATCAATTGTAAGTGTGCTGGTCATACTAAGTGAAAAACTGAGTAGGTGTCAATACCAAAATAGCAAGTTTTTTGCATTTGTGAAGTGCAAGGTTATCTGTTTTGATTTGATCGTTACACATATCATTTGCAAAGTACATATATGCTTTCTTGGTATCATTTGGAAGCTAAGCAAGTGTATTAATCACTCCTGGAGTCAAAGGAGGGCTGGTGTGAAGCAGGTTCAGCAGCACCTACTCAATCTCTGAGTGCATCCAACCATCCTCTCCCAACACAACTTTCTTTGATGAGCATGACAATTAGCTTTAATCGAAGATGCTATACAATCTCATGTCACCCACTTTCTTTTATTATGGTAATGCAGTCTGATTATACGAATTTCGCTTAAAATGCCTCTCTATCACCTTTTTTCGCATTTCTTATGGATATAGATCCTATGTAGAATGGTAGGCCTCTTCCACTCTTAAGGATCCACTTTAGTTCAAACTTAGTTTTTTTAGGATGAGCTCTCTTAGATGTCTTAGATGCCTATCATAGAATTTCGAATCGTACTTCCTAGGAAGTTAAGAGACTTTTCAATAGAGCACTCGTTTTTGGGATTGTTGAAGTTTGCCACACAATTCTCCTTCGTGATCTTCCATATTTCTGCATAGCGAAACAACCAATAGCTTCACCATGCAAGGTTTGCTTCTATTTAATGATGGGGTCAGATTTAGAATCTTACTAAGATTGACCCAAATTTGATGGCTTTTCAGGTGGGAGAGGAAGACTTTGCCTATATCTTCTTTCCCATTTGTGCATCTTTTACACTAGAAGGAACACCGCAGATCTTTCTAGCTTCGACATTGCTCCAGATACCTCTATGGAGAATTCTGCGCATGAGAACAGTTTTTTTTGCTTGTTCTCGATGAAGGGGTGCGAAAAATCTGCAAACTTTCATTCTCACTGGATTCAAGACTAATTAAGACATCACGTTTTATTAAGAATCTTATGGAAGTCCAAGTTCTGCTTGATTCTCAGAGGATCCAACATATTGTTACTATTAATTCATCGCAGATCTTTAGGACATGACAGCCAACGAAGAGGCCCATGTGCATGTCGTCCAAGCATTAATTCTACATACAATCTAGTCCCACTCCTCTAATTCAACTCTGTAGGTTCGGATCAATATCTTGAAATCTGATTCAATGCCATCTATCCTCGTTCTAATGGTTCTTATACTCCATAGGAAGCCTTTGTTCCAGAGCCATTAGGAGCTTCTAGAGGTGGCTCACCTCCACACAATTAATGAGAACAATAGGAAACTAGATGAAGTCATTTTGTCTTATGAAGTCACTTTTTCCAATCATTTTTCACAATGAAAAACGTCTTCATATTGTTCCATCGCTTCCAAAGTGAATGCACAAGACGGGATCGTTCAACTCGAGATATGAGTTCTGCTTGAGGACAAAGTTAATGGACACACAATATGATAGATATGAGTTCTGCTTGAGGACAAAGTTAATGGACACACATAACGATCGAAAGTTGATGGACGGCACACAATGACAACTATTTTGAGCACATGAGAGATTGAACGGACCTCGAACATCTAATTGATCCAAGTTAAATCTATTTCAATCAATCACAGTGAGGAAGCTAAGGAGATCAGTAGCAGCGAACAGTTGAAAACCAGCTTGTTGGATTGTCACAACAAGACTCATTTGATATACACCTAACAGAGAAAGAGATGGAAGTTGCAAAAGAGAAGTTATGTGGGTTCCGAGTTCTGAGGTAGTGCAAAGTTCCGCTTTTTGAGCAGAACTTTGGAAGACTATGTTCTTTGGGAATCTGTGAAGATGATTGAGTTAGAAAGAGAAAAAGGGTGGACCATGATCAAATTGGCACATGGGTATTTCAGGCGGCTGATCTCTTCCATGTCGGGAGTCGGGGCCCGAGTCCTCAAACTTTTCTAAGTCATCTGCATGGTTTATTTCCGAGTGCAGTTGGAATATTTTACGTGATGGAATTTGGGCGCATCATAAGACACGTCTGTGCAGCTAGACGCACAGATTTTCCCATCCATTACATTGCCTCCGCTTTTCTGTGCACATCCTCTGTTATTTCTACGAGAGAGAGAGAGGGAGAGAGAGCTCAATGTGCTTTTTGATTTGGGCATCGAACCCCGTATGGGTAATTGTTTGGTCTGTAGCTCTGATCCATACTTTTATACTCATCAAATAGAATTGTTCTCAGTACCACAAGTACGACTCAACCAGTGAAGGCTTCTACTCCCTTCACTCCTGCTCCACCCTTCAAGAGTCTATTGGACTTAAATTCGGTTCTATAGTATGGGCCTTGAGCTTGGCCGTGGTCAGTATGGCTTCATACAAAGCTGCAAACGCCGCTCCTCGGGGGCATTGTTCGCCTGCAAGTCCATTGCCAAGGTCTCACTTAGCGACCCTCAGGAGATGGAACGCATCATCAGTGAGACCTCCATTATGAAACGCCTCTCTAATTCCACTTGCTCATTCGTAGATGGGATTGTGCGCTTGCATGATATTATTGAAGATAAAGCTTCTATTCATCTCATTTTAGATATGTGTCGTGGAGGTGATTTATATGAGAGGAATACAAAAGCTAAGCGTTATACAGAGATACATGTTGCTTTTCCTATGAAGAGCTTGTTGAAATCGATATATGGAATGCAGCAGTCATTATCTACACAGTTCATCGTGGAGTTCCTCCCTTCTGGTGAGCGAAAGGAGAAGTGAGATTCTCTTCCAAGCTATGGGATTCCATTTGCAATGAAGCGAAAGATGTTATAAGCAAAATGATGCATCCTCATGTCAAATCTGGGATAACCGTTGCAGAAGCTATAAGTAAGTAATAGCATTATCTACAATCATATTATGCATGTGTATGGATAAAAGAATCAAGGATGAATCAATGCATATATATGCAGACACATATGAGTGAAACCTACGAATTGTTCTTATTCATGGCCTCATGATCTTCATATTTTTTTTATGCAGCGCACCCATGGACTCTTTACCATATGAAGGAATTCCTAATCTAGAATGAGAAGAATTCGGCATGCAACATAATTTTCTCATCCACATCATTTCCTCCTACTCTAATGATAAGATAAGAGGCATTGTTTGCGCACACCACATGTCCTTCAGGCGCATCTTTCAAAAATGTAAAAAACCTTTTGCATGAAGTTATCTGCTTAGAAGCACCACTATCAAAGAACCAATCTGAATCAACCTCACTCACAACCATATATTTACAATGCAATGATGCATCATAATGACATGTAACAACACATGCCAAAAAATCTTGAGCCATGTTGGCTTCATCATGCTTTGCATTTGAAGAATTTTCAGCAATAGACATGTCGGATTCCTTCTTCTTCTCATTGCACTTAGCAAGATTTTTACACTCATCAATAGTATGACCAGCCTTTGGATAATATTTGCATCTCTTCTTCTTTTGTGAATCAGCATCATTAGATGAATGATTGTAAGAGGAAGGTTGAGATTTTGGTTTTGATGAACCCAAAGCTAGACCATTCTTGGTTTTTCCTTTTTGTGAGATAGCAAGTGCTTGCATTCCCTCACTCGAACCGATCCTATTCACTCTAGATTGCTCTTCTTGCAAAAGAAGAGGCACAACCTCATCAAATGCATACATGTTTGGATTCCCTTTTGCAACCAAATAGAGTGAAGTGGCAAAGCTTTGAAAATATTTTGGTAATCCTTTCAACAATGTAGAGATGATTGATGCATTCAAAAGAATCGTGTCTATGTTTGACAATTTCTTTTCAAGTCCTTGATGTGTGTCATATACACATCCAAAAACTCATTTTCATCCATACATGCATCCCCAAGTTTCTTCCTCAAGTATGCAACATGTGCTTCATTACACCGGCACATAAAGAAGCAAGAGTGTCCCACACCTATCTTGATCTAGAACATGATTGAATGTGTGGAACTATATGATGCTTCACAAAAACTGCAATCAATGCATGAGCTTAAGAATATTTTCCATCCCATATATTTTTTTGCTTTGTAGGTGAAGTATGGGTAACCACTGTACTTGAAGAAGAAGCTCCATCTTTGATAGTAAACTATGAAGTAGAAGAACTTGAGGATCTTTGATCTACATCTACCACTATCTTTCATAGTTGTTTTGGAACAAGAACATGTTTCATCATGTAGGACCACATTGGATAGTTGGTCCTATCAAGATTATGTTCATCTTGAACCATGCCAAACAAGTCATTGCTACCCATCATTTAGCTAAAAAACAACAATTTGACAAGATATTTACTTCAATGAAAGCTAAAATGAATGCTAAAATTTCATCTCACAATCTATCACTTTGATGGCACTTTTGACTGCATGAATGGCTTTGAAATGAGGGTAAACCCTATAGCAATTGATCAAAATGCTTTCTTCCTACTAAAAATCAATGTTCTATGCTCTGAAGTTGATTTACACTCTTCAAAGTATGCATGTCCTACGATGCAAAAAATTGATGCTTGAGAGGAGCTAAACTGAATTTTATACCATATTGGATGTGTATAGAAGTGTGAGAGACACTCAAGAAGCACAAATACAGCAAGACACACAAAGAAGATGGGTGGCTAGAATACCTCTCTCTACTGATGATCAACAGAACTAAAGCAAGAGTTGATTAATATCCCTAAGTACAAAGTAATAGCACATATGAGTGTATCACATATGTGGTAACATGGGGAAAAAATCTCTAGCCAACACTAGAGTAAAATGTGCCCATGTATAGGGAAAAGGTTCACATACAAGCTACTCAAAGAACACATAAGTGTTACCTAAATCAAACCCTAAATACAAAAGAATCCAAATGTTCATCATGCTTTTACTTCACTTGAAGCTCACGGTGACACAAAGAGGCTTCCAACTATGAATCTCCAAGTTTTCATGGAGCTTCACATCAAGTTCAAAGTGTCAAAAGGAAGGAGATGAATGAACAAGCAGTTAGATCAGTTCCTACCATCGTTCTACCATGGCATCACAAGATGGGCACTTTTTAAGTAAATTCGAGGGATCCTCTTTTGCCTTTCAAGGGAAGCAATGATGGACGAGGGAGAGCAAACTCAAAGATGAATGACATGAGCACATTTGCATTTCTATATATCATATGCATCATGACATTGGTGGGCATGGAGACATGAGAAACCACTCGTGAAGATTCATTACTTCCAATCCTTTCCATCATAAATATAACCAATACAATGAAAATAATTGTCTAGAGACAATTCCAATGTAACTTTAAATGATGTCAACTAAAATTGATAATACAAAGAAACTGCTAAGCAAATCACTTTAACAAGTGATATCTAATATCTAGAACCCACCAATTGGAAAGACCCTCACAACCAAAGCATCAAGTACAGCTCAAATGAAGCATATTAGCCCTCAGAAGCAAAACTCATGCCCAACTTTGATCTTTCAAGAACTCATTCCCACTCTACTACTCACTTCAATCAACTTCAAGCAACAACTTTGCAGCTTTCAATCTTCTCAATAGGTCTATCAAAAAGCATTATAAAATAAAAAACATCTATTAGTACATTTATAAAAAAATAGAATACACATTTACATGATACCACATTTATTTTTGTTAACTTACTATTTTGCTTCCTTTTTATTTTTTATTAATGTAAATTTTGTTGATTTACCCTATATTGTTTCTTTTCTTTAATTTCTTATCTAGTTTATTTTTAATTAATTAGTAAATTTATTTTTTTAAGTATATATATATTCTATATTCTTATCATTCTTTTTTACTTCTATTATTTTTTTCATTTTTGTTTTGTATGCAATTTATTTTTATACTATTCTTTTCTTATTTCTTCTTCCTAATTTTATTTCTTATTTTCACAGTTTATGATTTTATTTCAGTAATTTCTTTATTCTAAATTCCATTTTAATACATATAACATATAATAACTAAATAAATATTAAACAAAAAACAACAATAGAAAAAATGATTTTGAAATCCCTAAAAGTATAGCACTATTGTAATTACTTTAAAACTCTCTCCATCTCTCTCCCCCTCTCTCTCAGCATGTGTGTTGTCTCATCTCTATGAAGCCACTTGTAGCTCTTTATTATTCTTCCTTCCGTCTATCCTCCTCCCTCTCTCTATCTCGCTCTCTCTCTCTCTCTTTCTATATATATATATATATATATATATATATATATATATATATATATATATATATATATATATATATATATATATATATATACATATATATATATATATATATATATATATATATATATATATATATATATATATATATATATATATATATATATATATATATATCACTATCTATCTATCTATCTCCATTCAATATCTTTTGTCACTAGTGCGTAGCCATCAAAATCTCTCTATGTCGCTCTTTATCTTTGATTAGTTATGCGATTAAGACCAATGTTTTTTCGAGAGACATGATAAGAACTGCTCAAAGTAGCTCTAAATGTATCTAGTTGAGTATGAGAGCTCGATGGAACCTGAAAGGGAACACCAAGCTCTTCCACACATGCTTTGTTTTCTAAGAGCAAAGAAGAATTCTGTTTCATCTAAGCAATATCAATATGTAAGGTAGGCTTTTGTTGATGGCAAAGAGACATCAAGCATCCATAAAATAGGATTATATCCCTCCTTGGTAGATTGAAATCCTAGAATATCATGTGCAAGGAAATCCAAAATTCTTATTCCTAGCTTCTCTAAGTGAGGATGGCAAACTTTGTGCCTATGAAGAATAGGTCATCAAATCACTTTCTACATACGTAGATTGTATGGGAAGGTCTAGGAACAAATTATGTTATATAGTTTATCAATCTTCATCATCAAAACAAATATGGTATAGAAGCCAAAACATAGATCAAGGCTTCAATATATCATCAAAAGAATAGAACAGTGTCCTATGATCTCTCTATGCGGTTCAATATCTATAGTTGAAGAAATGCTAAAAACTTCAAGTATCATTCCCTCTCTCTATGTGTGTGTGTCTCTACCTCCCTCTCTCTTTTCACCACCTCATATTCATGAAGAAGCATTCTTCTATAGTCTCATTGATTTTCATTCCTTCCAAGAGCACTCAGAACAAAATATAATGCTTTTCTTTTGAGAAACACTCAGTCTATCAATATGCTTGTCTTCCTTCTCTACATTTATTGGATGATCTTCAAGCTACAGTTTCTTTCTTTATCAAGCCAATTCAAGAGAGCATTGATGATCACAATTCTCCTCGCTCTTTCCCTCTCTCTACTTCTCCAAACCATGACATATTGTACTTATTTAGGCTCTCATAGTGCTTCCTTTGCATTATTTTATTTATGCAATGGGTGTCTCTAGTCTTTGTCATTCTAATGAAGCACACAATTCAAAAAATTGGAATTAGATGCACCTTTGACATATTGTACATTTTTAGGCTCTCATAGTGCTTCCTTTGCATTAGTTTCTTTATGCAATGGGTGTCTCTAGCCTTTTTCATTGTGATGACGAACACAATCCCAAAAATTGGATGGTTATTATGCAATCAAAATATCATGCTATTGTGAAGAATGGTACTCAACCTTTAAGTGATTTTCCTCCATGAAAAGGGCCAGTGGGGCTAAATGGATATACAAGCTAAAACATAAGCCTCATGGAATGGTTGATGTGTATAAGACTATGCTTGTTTCCAAAGGTTATGCTCAAGAGAGAGGCATTGAGTTTGATGAGATCTTTGCTCCCACATTGCGAATGACCATTGTTCCTAGCGTTTGGGCACTTACAACTCATCATGGTTGGAATGTACATCAATTGGACATTAAAACTATATTTTTGAATGATGACTTACATGAGGAAGTGTATGTACTTCAAGCCCATGGTTGAAAAGGCATTATATGGTTTGAAACAAGTACCACATGCTTGGTATGTGAAAATGCATATTGTACTTGCTAGCACATGAGTAAGGGCTTGAAAAAAAGGTGTGCAAGGTTAAAAATTCATTATATGGTTTGAAACAAGCACCATGTGCTTGGTATGAGAAAATACATGCCTACTTGCTAGGAACATGGTTTTGAGAATAGCCCAACTGAGAGGATCTTGTATGCTAAGCATGTAGATGATCTACATCTTATCATTGTTGTATATGGTGATGATATGTTGCTCACTAGTTCTAATGAGATGCCTAATGTTGAATTTAAGGCTGATTTTCATGTCTCTTTTGAGATGTCATATTTGGGGCATTCACATCATTAATATCTCCCATATGTGCAAGTTTATGCATTGTCCAAGGGTCAATCATTGGTAGTCACACGTCTTTTGCTATTTGAGTGGTACCTAGCTACTTTGATTATTTTATACCAAAGGGGAATCATTACCAATAGATTGACATGATTTTCTTACTGAGATCGAGCTAGTTGATATGGCACTTGTGTGTTCAGTGGTTTTTGCTTCATGCTTGGTAGCTCATGCATATCTTGGTTGAGAAAGAAGCATCCTACTCTGATAACTTCTAGCTCTAAAGCTAAGTATATAGAAGCTCTCACAATTATTGTTGAGTGTGTGTGGCTCAAATGCCTTTTAGATGATTTAGGGTGTCAATTACTCTCTGCCACCACCATCTTTACCACCACCATCTGCCATCACCAGACTTGCACAATAGTATTCACGGTTGGTGCACTCTCACTTTGAGAGTGCACCAACCGTGAATACTATCGCGTGCATCTGGACTCTTTCCATCATCATATTGTCTCAATCATGAGCATCGATGCAATGGCTAGAGAACTTCAACTTCTGATTTCTAGCCATCGGTCCAAAAAATGGCAGCATCGTGCCAATCATGGAGATGGGCATTGGACAACATAGATTGGCGAATCGCGATGCGGCAAGGCAATGGACATTCGACAATCCGCGTGATACGTCATGAAGAATTCAATGTTGAACACAACTTTTCTCTCCTAGAGAGAGGAGAACCTCGGATCCCACAGATTGCCGCCAATAAACAGTAGTGAAGCTCTCACTCAAAAGTTCCAAATTTGAGTGAAAAATAAAAAACACGCTACCTTTTTCATGACTCCAACCTTTCAAAGTCCAAAGGAAGATCTAAATTCAAATGCACATTGAAATGCTGCTCTTCAGTTTTTGTCTATTTTCATTCTCTTGAGCACTGAAGGATTCATGCAACAACATTAAATGACGCAAATTACGAGTCCCAATGCCACCAACTAACATTGCTTTGTGATCACTTGGAAGTTGGCATTCGGTGAGGGCCTAGGGTTTAGAGTAATACACACACACACATATACATACATATATATATATATATATATATATATATATATATATATATATATATATATATATATATATATATATATATATATATATATATATATATATATATATATATATATATATATATATATATATATATATATATATATAAGCGGTATTTGACACCTTTCCAAAATTTCCAGGCATCATATGACTCCTCGAAAATTAACTTGGGTTTCACGATGAAGCCCAAAGCTAATTTATAGCCTTCATACAACGCCTAGAAAGGCTAATCACGCCTATTGGGGCTTCAAATTTAAGCACTGCTTGCGAGGTCCAAGTTATGAACCAACGCAAAGTTTTTTCTTTTCAAGCAGAACTTTCGAAGTTTATGTTCTTTAGAAATCTATGAAGATGATTAGTTTTTTTTTTTTTAAATAAAGGAAGTTCGGCCTTAGCCTAATCTCCCGGACTTTAATTATAATAAGGAGAAAAAGTTACAAGTGAATGGGACTAGTGCCCATGGGACCCCCCAAATCCCACAATGCAGGGGAGGAGTATGGCAGGCTACAGGGCATTACAAATGAGGTGGATAAAATTATCATCACCCTCATGTGGGACCCATTTGGGTTCAACTTGTTGTTTTCGAGGAGATAAATACAGTGATGTCTAAACGGCGGCGATCTCTTGACTCGAGAGATTCTTCTACCAAGGAGAAACAAGGATTTCTCGATCGACCATTCCTTAGGGGTTTGGTCAAAATTGACAGCACAACGCTCCCTCCAAATCTTCCAGAGAGCCTCCCCTCTGATGGCATTCCACAGCCTCGATGAGCAACCGATCGCCTCACCCAACATCACCTGTTGCCAGTTGATTTGCCTCGTGAGTCTCAGAACCCGGGTCACGTGGTGCCAGATAACGCGGGACTTGGGGCAGTCGAAGAACAGGTGAGCTAAGTCTTCGATGCACCGATGGCAACGTTTGCACCATGGCGGTACACCACAGATTTTGTTAGCCCTTGCATTGGTCCAGATACCTTTATGCAAGATCTGCCACATGAGAACGGACTTTTTGACCTCAATTAGGGGGTGCCAAATAGACATGAATTTTAGCTCCCACTGAAGTTTGGTCCAAGAAAGGCACCATCTCTTGTTAAGGGTGTGGTGAACATCCAAATCCTCTTTGAAGTTGGGGATTCTGGAAAGCTTCTTACCATTGCTCCATTTGAGGCCCTCCAAGCAAGGAAGATCCTGACCGCAGAGAAGGCGGGTAGTTGAGCGGTCCGAGGCTAAACACCTGCTTTGAAGAAGAGTCCATTCCTCAAAGGTAACTCTAAGTCTCGGGTCCAATTCTTCGAACCTAATCCACTGGCTGGTCTCTTGTTTCCAGAGCTATTTCCACTGTTTGAACCCCTTGTTCCATAACCGCCTTGCAGTTTGGAGGTTCCAAGACTCCACCCCCCGAATGCCACTGATCGGGAACCAAATAGAATCATTTTGTCTTATGCCAGCCGCCCACTTCCACTCATCACTGATTCTGATGAATTGTTTGACCTTGTTCCAATTCTTCCATAAGGAACATACGAGGCTAGAGCCTTTCGGGAAGACCGGGTGGGGGGAGAGCAAAAGCTGTGAGAATCCCTAAGTCCTTCCAACCAGGGTGGCCAACAAAGGTAAGGTCTTCCGTGTTTCTGAAGATCAATTTGGCCCAAGAGGATTCCCTATTCCTCCAAGCCTTGATAAGCCACTTTGCAGCCAACTTGTCAGCCAACCCACCAATATCCAAAATTCCCAATCCCCCTGAGTCTTTAGGGCTAATGCAAGTTTCCCATTTGATTTTGGGAATCCCCCTTCTATTGGGGTCCCCAGTCCAAAGGAAGTTTCTGCAGATTCTTTCCACTTTGGCCAAGTCTTTCTCCTTAGGTCTCCAACACGAGATAAAGTAAATAATTGTAGAGAGCATAAATGTGTTAACAACCATAGCACGCCCTGCCAGCTCGACTTGCATACCTTTCCACTGATTCAGCTTCCTATCCAGCTTGGATAGCACCCAGTTCCAGCGTTGGTGCATTGAGATATCGAAACCCATCGGAATGCCAAGGAGACGGAAGACTTGACCGCTAGGGATAACTTGATACCCCTGATCCACCAACAATTGGGGAGTATGTCCGCTGATTGCTCTAAAAGTAGTTTTAGCATGGTTGATTTTTGAGCCTGATGCCACACAAAAGGTGTGGAGGCACCACCAAAACACCTCAATGCTGTTTATATCGTTATGCACAAAGGCATTCATGTCATCAGCAAAAAGTCTCACAATCATTTGGCCGTGATTTAGAGGTAAGGAAAGACCCTTGAGATTGCCAGCGTCCATGTGATGCTTTAATAGGCAGCTGAGTCCATTCGAGGCGATGGCGAATAGTAATGGAGCTAGAGGGCAGCCTTGCCTAATTGATCTTTTTAATCGAATGGGCTGAGAGAGCTTACCATTGATGTTTATTCTAGTTGAAGCATTTCCAAGAAGAGTGGAGACCATCTTCGTGAACTTTTGGCTTCATCCAAGGTCCTTCAATGATTGAAGAATAAAGTCCCATTCTAATCTGCCATACGCTTTGTCGAAGTTGATCGTAATGAAAACCAGATCTTGAGCAGACTCCTCAGCAAAAGCAAGGCCTTCCCAAATATCGATAATTGCTTCAAGTATAGATCTACCTTTGATAAAACCTTTCTGGTCCTCGCACAGCCATGACTTTAGATGACAAGAGATTCTATTCGCGATAATTTTTACAATTATCTTGTATCCAGTTTGGAGCATGGTAATCGGACGCCAGTTTCCAATTCTGTTCTTATCTCCCCGTTTGTGGATTAACTTGATGATGCCATTATTCAGGCACTCAGGGAGGGCGCCGAAAGAGAGAGCCTCTTGCCACACGAGGCGCAGCGGGGTGGCCACGTGATGTTTGAAGGACTTGAAAAACTCATTGGTAAGGCCATCCGGACCCGGACTTTTCCCATTAGGAAGGGCATCAATTACCTCGATAATTTCATTCTCGGAGATGTTAGCATCCAGTAGAGCAATCAAGTTCTGTGGGATTCTCCTTTGAGCAACCCTTGAGATGGTTGCCATGGCTTCGCACCTGTGGGGGGAAAGAGGAGTCGAGACCCCGAGAAGATTGTTAAAGTGTTCGACAATGATAGATCTATTCTCCATTTCCGTGCAACATTCAATTCCATTGTTATCGACCATTAGGGGGATGGATTCCCTAGCTTGTTTCCTTTTGAGGATGTTACACATCTCTTTAGTTGGTTTGTCGGCCTTCCCTGCCCACCAGTCTTTGAAGAAAATTTGAAGATTTTTCCTTTGGACCTCCTCCTCTAACCTTAGTCTTCCCCTGATTTTCAAAAGACCTTGTTGGCAGTGTAGCTTACCTTTGTTCACCTCTTCTTCAAGCCGTGAGAGCCTCCGGTACACTGTTTCTCTTCTTTTTTTTTCGGATTTCTCTTATAGCCTTTTGAGTCCTGATTAGAATTTTTTCGAGTCCTTTCTACTGCGCTTCTCCAACACTTAGCCGGTTCATTACAGTAAGCAAAGGCTTCTGTCCACACCTCAGAAATTTCTTGGTGGACAGAGGGGAGGGAAAATGATGTCTGACAAGCATGAAACCAAGGAGCTTTCTGGAGCATGGGAATCGGTTTGAAAGACAGAGTAATCGGATAGTGGTCTCACATAGTCAGGTCCATGTGTTGGGAAATCGAAGGCATACCCCACTGAAGGATGGTGTTCTGATCGATGTAGCATCTATCAAGTCTTGCTTTCCTCAACGAGTCCCCCGACTGGAGATTTGACCAGGAGAACCCCTTCATGTCTTTCACCTCAACCAGGTCGAGATGGAGCTTGATTTTATCCCATATCTCTTTCTCCTGACCGTCAATAATTTTTCCTTTGTTATCCCATCGGTCCTCAGGAAACTCAACCATGTTGAAGTCCCCACAAACCAGAACATTGTGTGAAAGGGAGTCGAGGGACGCCCAAGTATCCATTCTATCTGCTTCACCATTAGGGGCATAAATTGAGACCACAGTGAACTGGAAAGGGAACCCGAAAGAGACAGCAATCCAACGATGATTCCGACCTTCAAAAGTCGAGGTCACATTGCCAAACACGGAGTGACTAATGCCGATAGAAGCACCCCCCATCCCTCTAGGGTGAGAAGTGGAGAACCAAAGGTGGTTCGGAGAAATGGATTTAAGTCGTTTTTGTAACTCCTCTCCGTCAATTTTAATCTCTTGTAAGCAAATAAAGTCCGGGGCGAAGCACTTGTGTTTGAACCACTGGCCAAGAATCGAAGCTCTTTACGGGTCAGACAGACCCCTGACGTTTAAAGATGTGAATTTCATTGATGATGGTTGCCCTCTTTGAGGGGAGGGACCCGATCTTTTTTCTTCTTGTGGTCTTCTTTTTTCCTCCCTACTTCTTGACTAAGGATCCTACTCTTCAGGGGGCTCTTCCTAAGGCATGCCGGAAGGTTGTTTTCCTCTGAGCTTTAACTTTTGTTGCGGTAATCTTGGAAAGCATACCGGGAGGGTAGGACCTAGAGAGGAGCTTTCGTTGTCTGGGTTGTCTTCATTGCTGGTAGTGAAGCCTTCCTCTTTACTCGTGGTATAACCTTCTTGGTTGTCTTCTTTGCTGGTAGAGCACCCAAGGGTATTATCAATGGGGTCTTCTTCAAAGTGGTTGTCCCCTGGGAAGTCGACCTCATTAATCTCTTTTTCTAGGTTACTTTATATGTTATTCGAGGGGGCAAATGTCATAGTATTCCTTGCTATTGATGTTCGAGGGCTAACTTTCCTCCTGCGTCTCACTTCAGTGAATCCTTCTGAATCTGTCTCAGCAACGCGGGTTCCCTCTTCTTCCTCCATTGGAGGGGGATGACCCCGAGTGTCATCTTGGGGGAGAGGGTGTAGGGTCCCATCTGGTTTAAGCTTGTTTTTATTGGAACTTTTCTTCAGGGGACAATCTTTGATCCTATGACCTTGCTGCCCGCACCGGAAGCACGCGTTTGGCAAATTCTTGTAAGTGACCTCTTGTGTCCAAGTCTTACCATCTCCACAGTTTATGGAGATCTTCGAGGGAAGGACCTGGTTGAAGTCTGTTTCAATGCAGATCTGTGGATGCCATCTTGCATTGAAAGAATGTTGAGCACCATCGTAGATTAACCCCCCAACATCCTGTCTTGCAGCCATCGGGCGACCGATCGGTGATACGATTTCCTGAAGAAATCCATACATGAAGAAAGGCAGATTGGGAAGCTCTACCCAAAGCGGGTAACGAAGAGGCTTTGATTAGGTTAGGAAGAGAAAATGGGTGGACCATGAAGGCTGAACTTTGAAGCCAGGTCCTTCATCAAATCAGCACGCGTATTTTCTGGACATGTCCGCACTGACTTCCCACGACTCGGGAATGGGAATTTCAGGCTCATGGCGCGATTTTCATAGAATCTGAGGGAAATTTGTAAGACATTGAAGAATCTTTATTTCAAAGCACACGTGGAATATTTTATGTGCGGCAATGTCGGCACATTATAAGACTGGAGACTCGAGATGATGCGGAGTTCAGAATCATCTCCAGCATTCTACTAGGGGAGGCACATAGAGAGAGAGAGAGAGAGAGAGGACGTCTCTGTTCTCTCATCGAATTCTGTATGGGTAATTGTTTGGTCTGTAGCTCTGATCCATACATTCATACTCATCAGAAGGAAAACTCTTGTACCACGACTGCGACTCTACCAGTGAAGGATTGTAATCCTTTCACTCTTATTCTCCATTTTAGCAGTCTATGGGACTTAAATTCTGTCTATAGCCCGGGTCGTGAGCTTGGCCGTCGTCAATATGGCATCATACAAAGTTGTAAACCCCGCTCTTCGGGGGCATTGTTCGCCTGCAAGTCCATTGCGAAGGTCTCACTTAGCGACCCTCAGCAGATGGAACGCATCATCAGTGAGACCTAATTCCACTTGCTCATTCGTAGATGGGATTGTGCGCTTGCATGATATTATTGAAGATAAAGCTTCTATTCATCTCATGTTAGAGCTGTGTCGTGGAGGTGATCTGTATGAGAGGATTAAAGAAAATAAGCGTTATACAGAAGTCCATGCTGCTTTTCTTATGAAGAGGTTGTTGGAATCTATACATTTTTGTCATAGTATGGGCATCATACACAATGATATCAAGCCGGAGAACATTCTTCTAGTGGACAACTTAGAAACATCCCCTATTAAATTGGCCGACTTTGGTCTTGCGCTGGAGTTTACAAAAGGTAAAACTCGCTTTGCTCCTGGCTTTGGGCAGAATCCAGTCTTTTTTCTCGACGTTCAAGCTGTCTTGCAATTTTACTCATAAATTTGGATATGCATGGCATACCTTTTCTGGTCTGGCTAGAAGCTCCTAGTACATGGTTCCTGAAATATTCCAAGGGGAATATTCTGAAGATATCGATATATGGAGTGTAGGAGCTATCATGTACATAGCTCTTAATGGTGTTCCTCCCTTTTGGGGAGTGACAGAGCAGCGGATCTATAAGGCTATTCAAAAAGGAAAAGTGAGATTCTCCTCCAAGCTATGGGATTCGATTTTCAATGAAGCAAAAGATCTTATAAGCAAAATGCTGCATCCTGATGCCAAGTCTAGGATAACAGTTGCAGATGCTATGGGTAAGTAGTAGCATTATCCACAATCATTTTGCGCATGTTTGCGGATAAATATGTTTATGCATGTGTACAGATAAAAAAATCAAGGATGAATCAATGTGTATCTATGCAGACGGATATAAGTGAAATCTAGGAGATTTTCTTATTCATGCTCTCATAATCTTCATATTATGTTTTTGCAGCGCACCCCTGGATTCTTTACCACACGGAGGATGTCCGATTCTAGAATCAGAGGAATTCAGCATGCAACATAATTTTCTCATACACTACATCAAAAACCATCAATTTAGATTGTTTGATTCATACATGGATGCACATTTTTGCAGCACATTTCTATCCAGAGATGGAAATACCCATGCTTTCTCTCTGTGTGCTGCCTGCAAGTGAACTATTTCAGGGAAGTTATCTTGTAGAGATTTAGAGCTGTTAAATTAGAAACACAAAGTAAAGCAAATGCTTTCACGAGCACATGTAGTAGAACAGGTTGGGAGTTAGTGGTCGTCTGAAAAAGTACAAGAGCAGTGTTATTAAAAGGGAAGTACAGAAACTGGAAAAAAAGCACTATCACTCATCCGAAGGACACTATCACAGCTGAAGGGCACCCCACCGCTGAAGGTCTTGAGTAATGCTGTGAATATAAGGCAGGAAAGAAAATATCTCTTCAGATCAAATAATATTTCAGCTATTATCTATCAGTATCCACAAGGATGTAGACTGAGAAAGGTCCTTTGTCACATTATAGCGGTAGAAATATTGAGAGGAAGAGATTGAGATGAAAAATGGAATGATTGTTCAATGGCGAGCATCTAGTCCAGTACGATTGATCAACATTCTATGTGCAAGGACACTTCTTATCACCTGTGCATCCAACTTGCAGTTTCTCATCATCTGCGCAACCAAGCTTTTCATCATCTGCAACGCTCGATATTTTAGCAGAATCGACATTTTTTATGTCGAACACATTTTAACACGTGTGCATCCAAGATGCAGTGTATGCTAATACGTTTGCAACAGAATCAACATCTCGTTTCAGCATTTGAAGACGATTGTGTTTAGCTCATCACTGACTAATATTGATAACCGAGGTCTTATTTCCTCACAGAACTATAAGAATAGGACACTGTTTTATAAGAACAAGATTGTCTCTACTTAAATCAACAACAGAAACTTACTCATTTTCAGGTATTTAGTCAATCTGAAACACTTGCAGATGAAATGCATATCGTTTTCTTTGATTCTAACTGTAGCATTTCCTTGGATGTACACTATCCTTTGGTTATCAGACCACATATAATAAGAGCTTCTCACAACCATCCCATCGCGTAAACGATGGAAATGGGTGACATGATGGATATGAGTTTTGTGTATCTAGATTTTGGTGGCATATATCAGCACTCTGATAGTGCATTCGCATGCCAAAATGAGCTCATATCAAAATCTTGATGCAACATAGAAAAGTTGTTTTGAACTTGGAATGACCCTCACTATGCTCACCAATTTTTGCGAGACTCTGAGACTATGATGGGAGAGGTGTTGAAGACACCCTAGATGAAGTGTTGACCTACTCTAATACAAATTGTTGGAGTCGGAGGTTTGTGAAAGCACATGAACAACACAAGGAAGAAGAAGAAGCTTGGAGCACAACACAACACTAAATGAATTACCAAGTGAATGTACAAAGATACATAACCCATTGTGATTATAGAAATATATAGAAGTCATTGAAAACAACCCTCCTAAAGAGAAAAAAAAAGTGGTAGAGCAGTCCTAAGTGTATTCACACACATGAGTATGGAAATATATCAATAAAAAATATATTTGTGGTAGTTGATCAGCTTACCAAGATGGTACATTTCTTTCCTATGAAACAGACTAATATTTCCTTGAACGTTGTAAGACTATTTGTAAAAGAAATTTATTCAGTGCATGAAATAGCTAAAAGAATAATTTCTAATACAGACTCTATGTACATATCAAACTTCAAGGAATGAGCAGTTGAATCAATTGGCACTCAACTATATAGCTTTTGATCGAGAGAGTAACGGGAAAATGGAGAGTGCTAATAAAGGACTTGAAGATATGTTGCATATGTACCTCAATGGAAAGCTAGATAATGAGAGTGAATATTTTCCCTTAGTTTAATTAGCATATAATAGTGAATATCATGAATCTTTAAAAATGACTCTATTTGAGGCAATGTACGGTTATAACTGTTTCATTCCATCTTCTATTTTTAATTTCTCAGATAAAATAGAAGTACCTAAAGAGGTTCTTGACGAGATGGATTAAGAACTTGGAAGAATTATGTAGCAAGGAAAGAAAAACACTAAAAAGAAAAAATATGTTCTTCGATTTAAAGAGAAAACCACTTGAATTTCACACAAATGATGTAGCATTTCTTAAGTTTAGTCCTCAACAATCTAACTTGTTATTTGAGAAGGATCATATATTTTCTCGATGATATGCTAGTCCTTTTAAATTCTTGAAAATGATTGGAACTCTTCCTTATATTTGTTGGAATTTCCATAACATTTAATTGTGCATCCTGTATTAAACCTTATCTTAGTTAAAAGATATGTACCTAATCCATCTCATGTTTTGTAGGATACCTACAAGTTTAAAGATGATGAATCTTTTGAGCTTCATCCTAAAATAATATAAGATAGGAGGGGAGATTACTTTGAAATCTATGTGTAGGAGTTATAATTTTGGTAAAATCCCATACATATCAAGATGAGGATTTCACACATTATCCTTTTTCCAAACTTTGAGGACATAGTTTCTCAAGGGGGAGATTTGTAATAAGCCTTTAGGGAGTGAAGTGATTCATTTTGAACTTTTTATTATATATTATGGATAATTTTTAGAATGAATGCTCATTCTATGCATATAGACACCAAGGAATGAAAATTTTTATATTCTCCATCTAAACATTATTTATATCATTTTTTCTAGATGAAAATTGAACGTAAAGTTGAAGGAATCGAGAATATTGTTGTATGAGAGAAAGGTAGAGCATGCATGGGAGAATAAAAGTGTTTCTCTAAACATTTTGTGTCTTATGCTTGAGGTACCTCATTTCCAACTCTAGAGTTAGTTCATTGTAAAATAATGGACTAAGTGTATTCTTTATCTAGAATTTCCAAACGTGAAGGATTATAAAGTAATAATGGAGGCCAATTTGGACCTAGGACATCTCTCGCATTATTGTGGATATTGAAAAGCTCAACATTGTTGCCGCTCATAAGCATTTTAGAATTCCGCACCTATTTTTATTTATAAGCCACAGAAAAGTATCGATTTTTCCCACATTTAAAAAAAGGGAGTGGGCTTCTCTATTATTATTTCTACTCATTATTTTGATGCATATGTCTCCTCCGACATTGTGGATGTCAACGGATATGTCTTTTTAGTGCTTTTTCTTTTATTTTTGATAGGATCTCCTAAAAAGAAAAGTAGTTGACCTCTAAAATGCATGTTTTTTTTAGAGTTTGGCATGTAACACTTGAAGAATCAAATTCTACTAAATTTTGGTGGATCATGCATTTCCTTGAGGAGAGAGGATCTAGTATATTTTAGATGGATTTTTGTCTCATGAAAGAGAAGACAAAAAAATAGAAAATTACTATGTGATTGGATTAAGAGTGAGATTGAGTGAGATTATGAGTGAGAGTGAGATTGCGAGTGTGAATGTGAATGAGATTCAGATAGATCGGGGTGTTCACGAGGTCAAGGGTTCATCACAAAGCTATTTTGAAAAGCTATTGTATGTGACCTTCTATCTCTCTGCATCACATGTTGCCTACTTTTTTGCATCAAGTTTTCTCTTATCTTCTGCAAGTTTTTCTTTCTTCTACTATTCTTGAGTGATTGGAGACATATTGTTGAATAATCTTGTGATTTTGGGAGCACTACAAGTGCTATCAAAGCACAACAAATCCTTGCAACTATGGAAGGTTAGAGAAGAAATCATAAGTAGAGGGAGCTTGTTTAGAAGCTATTTGGATAATTTTTATAATGACAAGAAGAGCGGTAATCTGGAAGCATGGACTCAAGAGGTAAAGGATTTCTTTGACCTCTCATAATTTAATGAGTATTCCATGGCAAACATTGGAATCCTACACTTTAATGGCATCACAAAGCTACAATGGAAGGCCTATATATAGACTCTGATGAATACTAGTTTAGTTGTCCAAAAGGAATTTGAGCTGCAAGAAAAAAAAGTTACTATACAAATGGAGTTCTATAATTTTTTACAACATGAGGATCACAACATAGCTTGTATAGCGATGAGTACAGAGAGAAGTTTCGACATCTTCAAAAATATAAAATGGAGGATAGAGGGGATGGTCTAAAGAGCAAGTTTATCAAAGTTGATAACTATGATTAAGGTAAAATGATCACAAAGAAGATGATGGAGGTAAATGCCCTCGTTCTACTTTACATTGCATGGTGACTAGTTCTTTCCCAAGGGCTTCTATAATTTCATTTTTTGGGTATGGTTTCTATGCTAAAAATTAGGTATGTGGTCGATTTAGGTAGCATAGAGTGTTTTCTATCTTTTAGATTGGTACAGACTTTAGTCATACCCTAAATACCAATATCAAGACCTATGGAGAGGGCCAATGGCCGATTGCACTATAACAAATGATACATTGAAAATATTGTATTTAGATTTTTTGACATGTCTCTTTCTATTCATTTTCATGTGATTGAACTGTAATAGTATGATGCAATTATGTGCATGGATTAGTTAGTTTGGAACTCTACAACAACTGATTGTGAACAAAGAACAATCACTTTAAAGTTGGATAGTGATTCTATCCATATCCAAGTTGATATACATAATCCTAAGCCCATTCTCATCTCTACCATCCATATAAGTAGAGGTTTATATCATGGTTGCAAAGCATTTATAGTATAAGTAAATAATTTGCATGGGGAAGATAATGAGGAAAATCCTATATTGGCAGAGTCAACCATATTCTAGAGGACCATATAGATTTAACATATATGAATAGATTTAACATATAGATTTAATGATATAGACTAAATAAACAACAATAAAAAATAAGTATCCACTCCAACATGAAGATGAGTTGTCAAGTCAATTGAGTGGATTGATAGTATTCACAAAAATTTAGAGGTTCAAGTTATCACCAAATTAGGATCAAAGAAGATGACATACCCAAAGTAGCCTTTGCAACCTGTTATGGCCACTACAACTTTAACATTTTACCTTTTGGATGAATAAAAGCTCTCGCTATATTCATATGCTTGAATAGCAATATTTTTTTTATTGTCTGGGTAAATTCATCATAACATTTCTCGATCACCTATTCGTATACTCTAAAGATGATAGTGAGCATGATCTACATCCTAAATGAACTTTCCAAAAACTTATAGTAGAAACTCTATTGAAACAAGATCAAGTGTCTTTTTCCAAGGAAAAACATGTTAATCTAGGAAAATTCATATCTAAAGAGGAAATTCATATAAACAAGGAAAAGCAAAAAAAAAAAAACAAATTACTTAGCTAGTTTTGAAAACTATAAGCGATGTTAGAAGTTTTTTTAAGGATTGGTGCAATGTGAGAGAGCACATGGTAATAATTTCTCTAAGATATCTAATTCACTCACATACTTCTTTCCTCATACAAAGTGCCACTAGCTCGTCAAAATTAGGCATTGTGCTTCTTACCGAAACGGATGTGTCTAAGCTCTTATATTGTGGTCCTAAACCATTCAACATAATTGATACAATATTGTAATCTCCCACCTACCAAATTATGGAAGCTAACTCATCACTAATCTTTCTAATTTCAACCACATAATTAGTGATGGATCTATTGCCATGCCGTATACTATGCAATTTTTGCTTCAAGTGATAATTCCTAGCCTCTCTCAATGTGCCATAGATTTAATAAATAATATCCCAAGCTTCTCTTGGCATACTAGATTTCATTATATGTGGGATAAGGCTCTCAAAAATGCATATCAAAATGAAATGGAGAACCATTCTAGGCTTCTCTATCCACATTTTCTATTCCTCTTGTTGATCTACATTGGGGTTATTAGACGATTCAGGAAACTCATCTTCTCCAATGACTAGACCCCAAAGTCCTTTTCTCATTAAAAAACTCCCCACCCTATAAGACTATATGTGATAAATTTTTCTGTTAAGCTTATTCCCATCATTTATGCAAGATTATCACCCATTCTTGTAACTTAAGCACTTCTCTATTCTATGCAGATCTTATGGGGAGACCTAGGAAACATTGAACAATATTCTAACTATATTTCTTGATATATGCACCAATAATCTGAATGTTTGCAAGTAATCTCAATGTTTTCCTCTTATTCTATGCACTTTTTGCATCCCTTTGCACTAGGATGCTCACTTATGAAATCGTTGAAAAACATTTCGGCAGAGTCTCCTTTGTCCAGTGTATATGAGCCAAAGAAAACATATAATTCCACACCAAAACCCAAACACTAGGAGAAAGCATAAAAAGAAGCAAGTAATGTATGCAAAATCTTTCTAACTCGAGGCCAAAATTTGATACATTAATCCTGTGATCGATAGATGAGGTCTTTGAAGGGTCTTTAGTTTGGAGTTCCACCTATGTCATGAAGGTATCTCGAAGAGACAAGTATATCCCCGTTAAAAACCTCACCACATGTGTTAGGTTTTGTTAAATTATAGTTTCTCTGTACAGCAAATAAAACCTCACAAGGTGTATAAGTTGTTTGCAGTAACAAGCTCGAATCCATACATAGGTCTCACAGCGAGTGAGTAATGTCCATTCAAGGACTTGCAAGTGTATACATGACATCACCTTCGACATGCAATAAAAAGGAAACAACCAAAACAAGTATCCAAAGGTCAAATCTTAATGGTCAAGACATTCAACGTCCATGCTCGCAAGATATTTATGCCAACACTATAACTTTGTGAATCTTTCATGTAAATCTACTAGAGTATGAAACTCGAGGGAGGAGGTGCAAAGTTTATGTGGCTGAAAGATTTACCATCCATGATCAATGTATTACTATTTAAGCCATCTGTAATTATTCGTATCATCGCGCACAATCGCATGGGTTCTCTTTCATTTGAGCGGAAGCATCTTCAATCATGCCTTGTGATTCAGATTTACTGATTGCCCTGATACCACTTTGTAGCTTCATTAGCTATGGCATAACAATCCATCGCATCGTTTCTAGCGAGAGAGAGAGAGAAAGAGAGAGAGAGAATAGATCCAGATAAGATGCCCGTTTCACCGTAGTGAATAGTCGGACATAAATTTCATTGACAAAATACTTTACATATATGTATTTTCACCATGTCATCAATACTCACAGTAAAAGGGCATAGGGAGGCTCGAAAATGGATTCATGATGCTTCTTTGCATTGATTCCAAGGCCATCTAGGTGACACACTTGAGACGAGAGGAATAGTTTAATCAATAACAAGATGTACGCCTTCCAATGTGCAGGTTATACATAGTTTTGACCATTGGCAAGGTTGTTTTTTTAATGCTCTCAAGGTAAAGAATGTTGCATTACAGGAGTCGGGGGGGAAAAACGTTCCCTGGGATCTTGGTCATTAGGGCACCGTATTATTCACTTAGAAACGCTACCACCATCTGCCCAGTTAAAACGAACTCTTAATCATCTACGACATGGTCTGGCAATAGTGATGGGCTGCTATAAGGGCTTCTATGCCTTAGAAAATAGCAACATTGGGTACTCATTTCGGTAGTCATCCTTGAAGAAAGCAATGTGTGGCTGTTTACCATTGTGGGCAGACAAAACGAGAGACTCCAGGATCTATTGTGCATGTAATTGCAAGATTGTTTCATTCTTGCAGGGATGACCTTAATCCAGTTTTTTGCATCATTCGCAACATACGTATGGTTGCCACAAGTGGAATGAGTGTATCCTCTAAGGTTGAAAGCCATGTGCTCATGGCAATAACAATCGACGAAACAAAAACGCCAAGAACTCTTGTGCATGCAATTTCAGGATTGTACCATACTTGCAAGGATGAACTTAATCCACTTTTCTATATCAATTGCACCATATCTATGGTGCCACAAATGTAATGATGGTCTATCCTCTGAGTTTGCAAGCCGTGCATGCACAATAAACATGTGCAAAACAGAAGCATTCTTCATCAAGGGAATTCCACACAGAAAGGCATTATCTTTCATAAAGGTTTGTTGAAATAAGAAACTAAAGGTGCATATTGGCAATGCTGATGCTAAGGCGAGTTGAGGAGTACTAGTTTTGCAACATTCATAGGAGGCAACAAAACCTAGTGCTTGAGCCATTGCAGATCGCATTTGTTGTGCAAAGAGGTTTATGAGAGCCACCCGAGGCCAGCATCTGTAGAGAGGAACCATATATTTACATAGAAAGGGCGTACGTAACACATTGACCTTCAGAGAATAGCCTTTGAAGTAGCCAAATCAAGCCCAAAGAATTGGATGATGCCAGTGTGTGAGTAAGATGCTCATACCTCCTTTGAATATAGCAATCATATTATAAGGATGCAACCCAAACCCAAGATTGACCGGTCTTCTTGATACCATGAAGAAGTGGTAGATGGAAAATAATTAGCCTTATTCATTCCTATTCATATCATTGATTGATCACATACCGCGGACACTTTACACAAAAACTTCAACATACATATGTACGTACGCAAGCACGTACGTACATACATATATAAAATCATACATACATAAAGAGTCTTGCATGAAAGGTTTCCCTCTCTAGGAAAGTCATGAATGTGATATAAACAACCTCGATAGACTAAAGACTAGCAAGTACATTCGTTTGAAAAGCTTGAAAGACTAACAACTACATTTCTTTGAAAAATGTGAAGGACTAACAAGCACATTCCTTTGTAAAATGTATAGGCATCGAGTATGAAACATTACGGAAGCTTGGTGAGAACGACAATTAGTTTTTTAGAATATTCTATTCAATTTGTCGTCGCCCACTTTCTTTGTACTATGGTAATGAAGTTTGATTGTAGGCACTTCTTCTGAAAATGCCTTTCTATCACCTTTTTCTTTCCTTTCTTATAGATATAGATCTTATGTATAATGATAGGACTCTTCCACTTTTAAGGATCCACTTTAGTTTGAATTTGTTATTTTCTAAGGTTGACTCTCTATCATGCTTTTTCTTCTTTGCAGTCGGGAGAGGAGGGGGGCAGGGGAAGCGGGGGGGGGGGGGGGGGGGGGGGGGGGGGGGGGGGGTGGTCAGATTTAGAACCTTACTAAGAGTCAGCCGAATTTGAGGGCTCTTGGGGCACGAGACGAAGAATTGATCCAGGTCTTCTCTCGTATTGGGCATTTTTTACACCATGGAGACGCACCCTAGATTTTGTTCGCTTTGGCATTGGTCCTCGTACTTCTATGGAGAATTTCCCACATGAGAACTTCATTTTTTGTTCTCAGTGAGAGGATGCAATAGATCTGCAAACTTGAATTTCCATCGTATCTACAACCAATTAACACACCACCTTTTATTAAGCAGGTTATAAAAGTTGAAGTTCTTCTTGATTTTGGAACGATCCAACATATTGTTACTATTAATTCATCGCAGACTTTTAAGGCATGAAAACTCCTAGCCAACCATGGGGTCCATTTGCATGTTCGATGAGGCATTAATACCACTTATAATGAAGTCTCGATGCTCTAACTCGAACTATGCGGCTGGAATCAATATATTCAAATCTGATCCAATGTCTTCTATCCTAGTTCCAAGGGTTCTTCTACAAACGAAACTCTTAGCTCAAGAGCCTTCTAACTCTTTGAAGGTGTCTCCTCTCCACACAATTAATGCCAACAACTGGGAATCAAATGGATTCATTTTTTCTTATGCTTGCACCCACATCCAATCATTGCGCACAATTCAAAAGCTTCGTATTGTTCCATTCCTTCAAAGGTGAACCCACAAGAGAGTATAAAGCTAATGGACACACATAATGGCTGGTATATTTACTTCACATATATGTTTCTTTTTTGCCACATCATCAATACTGAGGGTGAATAGGCATAGGAAGGTTCGGAGATGGATTCATGATGCTTCTTTGCAGTGATTCGAAGGCCATCTCGGTCACACAGTTGAGATGAGAGGAATAGTTTGATGAATAACAAGATGTATTCCATCCAATGTGGAGGCTGTACATAATTTTGACCATTGGGAAGGTCTTTTGACAATGGTTCATTACAAGAATTGTGGAAAGTCCCATGGGAGCTTCGTCAGCTACAACATAATATTATTCAGTTAGATACGCTGCCACCATCTATTGAGTGGAAACAAAGAGTGAATCATCTACGATGTCGTCTACCGATAGTGATGGACTGCTATGAGGGCTTGTAGGCCTTAGAAAAGAACAACATTGGGTACTCCTTTCGGTATTCAACCTGGAAGAATGCAATGTGTGGCTGGGTTCCATTGTCTGGAGAAAAAACAAGAAACTCTAGGAAGTATTGTGCATGTAATTGCAAGATTCTGCCATACTTGCAGGGATGACCTTAATCTACTTTTGTGCACCATTCATAAAATATGCATCGTGCGAAAAGGAATGACCGTCTATCCTCTGACGTTGAAATCCATGCGCTCACGACAATAACAATCTGTCAACCAAAAACTCCAGGAGCTGTTGTGCATGTCATTACAGGATTGCACCATACTTGCAAGGATGAGCTCAATCCACGAATGGAATGATGGGCTATCCTGTGAGTTTAAAATCCATGCACGTGCAATAAACATGTGCAAAATAGAAGCATTCTTCATCAAAGGATTTGCACATAGAGGGGCATTATCTTTCATAGGATGCTGTTGAAGTAAGAAACTGAAGTTTCATATTTGCAATGTTGATAGTAAGGCGAGTTGATGAGAAGTAGGTTCTGCAACAATCATAGGAGGCAACAAAACTTGGTGGTTGCGCCATTGCGGATGGCATTTCTTGCACATAGAGGCTGAGGAGAGCCACCTCAAGCCAGCATTTGAAGAGGCGAACCATATCTTCACACATAAAGGGCATGCACAACATATTGACCTTGAGAGAACGGCATTTGAAGTAGCAAAATAAGGTCCAAAAAAGTGGATGAAGCGAGTGTGTAGTAGGATGCTCATACCTCCTTTGAATAGCAATCATATGAGAAGGATGTAACAAAAACCCAAGATTGACCGGCCTATTCATATCATTGATTGTTCACTAACCGCGGACACTTTAGATCAAAACTCCAATAATACATTATGTATGTACGCACGCACGTACGTACATACATATATACAATCATACATACATAAGAGTTTTTCATGAAAGTTTGTGGGCTTTAGGGAAGTCATGAATGTGATAAAAACAACCTCGATATACTACAGACTAACAAGTACATTCCTTTGAGAAATTTGAAAGACTAACAACTATATTCGTTTGAAAAATGTGAAGGACTAACAAGTACATTATTTTATAAAATGTATAGGCATGGAGTATGAAACATTACGCAGCTTGATGAGCACAATAATTAGCTTCATGGAAGATGCTATTCGATTTGTTGCACCCACTTCCTTTGTATTATGGTAATAAAGTTTGATTGTGGGTACTTTCCTGAAAATGCCCCTCTATCACTTTTTTTGCCTTTCTTAAAGCTTTACATCTATATGTAGAACGATGGGGTTCTTCCACTCTTGAGGATCCACTTTCGTTGGAATTTTTTGTTTTCTAGGTGACTCTCTGTGATGTGTTTTTTCTTTTTTTTTTTTTGTGAGGTGGGGGGGGGGGGGGGGGGGGGGATGGTCAGATTTAGAAGCTTACTAAGATAAGAGTCAGCCAAATTTGAGCGCTCTTGGGGCCCGAGAAGAACAGTTGACGGAGATATGTTCTCCTATTGGGCATCTTTTACACCATGGAGACACATCCCTAGATTTTGTTGGCTTTGACATTGGTCCTTGTACTTCTATGGAGAACTTCCCACATGAGAACTTCTTTTTTGTTCTCAATGCGAGGGTGCCGCAGATCTGCAAACTTGAATTCCCATCGTATCCATAGCCAATTAACCCACCACCTTTTATTAATCATCTTATGGCAGTTGAAGTTCTCCTTGATTTTTGGACGACCCAGCATATTGTTACTATCAATTCATCACAAACCTTTAAGCCACGAAAACTCCTAGCCAACCAAGGGGCCCGTTTGCATGTTGTCTGTGGCATTAATACTACTAATTATCGAGCCCCGATACTCTAATTGAACTATGTGATTCGAATCAATGTCTTCTATGCTCGTTCCAACGGTGCTTCTACAAATGAAAGCCTTAGTCAACAATTGGGAACCAAATGGAGTCATTTTGTCTTACGGTAGCGCCCACTTCCAATCATTGCGCACAATACAAGACGGCTTTGTATTGTTCCATTCCCTCAAAGAGAAATCCAATAGTATAGACAATATTAGTCACCATATAAGGTAAATGGTTAACTTATTTCATGCAGTTTGAATCTTTCGGAATATACCCAATGAGATGCTATCCCTCTGAGAGTTATGATTGGAACCATTGCTGATAATGATGAACATGAGAATTCTCATTTTCTATTTTACACGATGTATGGAAATGTGTTTAAATCCAAACGCGATTACATTCATTTGTTCTCTTGATATTTATGCTCTATTTTCTATGTTGGGAGGGACATTCGATTTATAGTATTATAGGAGGAATGTTTAGATGAGAATGTTGTGCTAGTAAACTATCTAATAAATGTATATGGGAAATGTGCATGCTTGGATGAGGTCAGATATGTATTTAAAAGAATTCTTTTGAAGAGCCCAATAACATGGAACGCATTACTTCGTTCCTATACAGTTGGCGGAAGATTATATGGACATTATAATTCTCTTCCAAGATATGATGAATTTAAAAAAGAAAAGGAGTTTAATGACATAACTTATGTTTGTGTATTGAAAATGTGAAATTGTGTAGCGCTTGTTGAATTCGGTATGTTCTTCTTTGCATCCATGTACTTGTGTCATGTAGTTACATACACAAAGGATATTTATGTTTGCAATGCTATGGTTATGTTTGGTGGGTGCATGTAACGCTCATTATGATCTAGAGTGTGGGGCTAGGTCTAAGAAGGGTGTATTGCTTTGGATCTTATATATTTTGCACCTTGTATTGTACTAATGATTATTTATTCTCAATTCAAATGTAGATAATTTAAAGGATTAGTAAGAAGCAACCTACTATAGCATTATCTTCTGTTGAAGTAGAGTACAAAGCACCATGTGTTATAGCAAGTGAAGTAGTATGGTTGAGAAGGATCATATGAAACATACGATTATACATAAAGGAGGCTACAGGGTTGAAGTGTGACACAAAAGTTGCATGGCCATCCCCAAGGATCTTTTTTTCTATGCACAAAACCAAGCATATAGAAATTCAATATCACTATGTGCATACGCTGATGAAGGATGAAGTGGTAGACATAAGTTATTGTCCAACCAAAGAAAATGGTGAAGGTTTATCAACACTTTTCAAATCTTGGGATTGGACAAACGAGGTAGCTCACCGCATGGTGGACATTTGATCGGGGGTGTTAGATATACTCAATATTCCACCCTCAAATGACCAAAAATGATCCACATTGTTCTAGGTTGAAAGGCCCCATTGTGAGGAGAAGCCACTATGAAACCTCCTACAAAGGATAGCTTATTGATTGTCTAGACAACGGGAATGAACATATGTGTACTCAACAAACTCATAAAAGTGAGAGTATGCAAATAATGGACTTTTGAGATTTCCAACTCTATGCACACAAGAGTAAAGGATAACCAATGATAAAATTATGATGAAAAGAATGTGCAAGAAGATGAAAGATCTTGGCTAAAAATCAAAGAACCATACAATGAGATATAGCTATTGATAATTGTCTACCTATGTAGAGAATAATCTAGCAAGGTGCTAGGCTTACCTAAGGGTTAGGTTAATTGTATTGTCTCTATATACGCATGACTCCAAGATCTTGCAAGAGTGGTCTAAAAGCTCGCGTGTCTCACTCAAGAGGAATTCGAGCTTTTGTTTTTCTCTTTTTGTTTCTCATTTTATTTCTAGTTTTGTTTCATTTTTTGGTTCTGGTTCCCCATCTTGTTCCCATTTTCATTGTATGTTTTCAGTTGTTGGTTTCAATTCTAGCTTTTGTTTCTGTTCCTCAACATTTATTTTAGACCTAGAATTTACACCAACAATTTACACCTATAACTTAGTCCAAGGAATCAACAGCTAGGGCATCCACTCAAGCATAGGCTTTTGGCATAGCTTTAGCATCGTTGGCTTGCCCATCACCCATGACTTCCTTGGTTTTGAGTCTCCAACGGTCCATTGGCATCATTGGCTATGCCCCAACTCTCTTTAACTAAGGAGTGGCAATAACGACTCCCTTATTTAGCAAGCAAGAGTATTATGTCTAGAGCCTCCCACTAAGTTAAGAGTTTACCATTACATCATTTACATGCACCATTCTACATCAAGAAGATGGCATGCACTCCATGATCGCTACAAAGAATTTCCTATTTTCATAATTTGATGAGTGTAAGGATGGTGGATTTTTTTTCATCATCCATATCTAAATTTGATGAATTTTATTCATATGGAGGCTATTTAAACGTTAAGAAAGTGAATTTTTCCACCAATTATTTAGAGGGAAAGGCTGAGTTTTGGTAAAATGTTCTATCGGAGAGTCTAGATTGCCCCACCACATGGAATAACTCTCAAGAGAAGTTCAAAGAGCCCTTTACTCCTCCTCAATTTCATTTACATGCTCATCGTTCATGTTCTAGTCTCTCACCGAGAGAATGTGATACTGTTTTTTCCTACAATGAGCCTCTCTTGGAAACAATAATTTCTAATTTACATGTTCTTCATGGTTCCCAAAGACACTTTGTAGATGAATTATGAAGATGGTTGGACATGGGAATCCAAGCCAAGCTCAACACACTACAGACTACAACTCCATAAAAAGTTACGTCTTTTTCTTATGATGTATGGAAAGACTTCCAATCTATTACCAATGAGTTCATCTACAACAACCGTAACAGTGACAATCAATAGTCAAACCCAATTTTCCTCTTAAGGACAACTTCACCACTAATTTTTTCTCCTATTTTTCCACGAGCTCCTCATTCCAACTTTTAATCAATACCCATATCTTTGTCCTTGCAACCTATCAAAGACATCACACGAAACCATCTTAAACCTTAGATTTCTTGTTACTCTCTATATCTCATCACTGCTTCAGAATTTGGAGAAATTAATGCTAACACCACATTCCAAATTGCCAAAACCCTAAGACTGAATGTCTACTTGCTTGACTTTTATATTTGGAGGTCCTATTTTAGATTGTTGACATTGTCAATTTGTAGCCACCCTTGAACACCTATACAAGGAGGGCTTAGTGACCTACATCTTCAGTCTTGTCGATACTAGTCTTAACAGCTTAACGAGTGGTGATCTCCAAGTAAGTACTTTCCAAGTTCGAGTTCGAGTTCTAGTCTTATTATATGTTCTAGTCTTATCTAGCCTAGTATTTTGGACATCTTGTCTTGTCCTATCGTAATATCATAGTATGAGATCCTATCTATTTATTTTTTGTATTTACTCCACATCGCCAAAGGGCATTCTCATAATTCAAATATCTTTCTTCATACCTACAATCTGGAATTCTTGGATATCTTATATCCTACCTAGCTAACTTATCCATACCTATCATAGGTTGTGGGACTTCTTATATCACTTGTATATTCTTGTATTATTTCTCCTATGTGCATGATCATGTAATCAGAAGTGTACTTCCAAAATCTTGTTCAATTCTAGTTAGAGGGCACAATATAGTGGTCTCCTAGCGTTTTGGCAAGACTTTCTTCTATTGAAGGCCATGTATCATGATTGCATGGTAATATAGCTAAGTGATATCATGATGTTCTCCAAAGTTCTAGAAATTCTTGAATCGCATGTAAGAATAGCTCTCTAGAAGCTAAGGGAAAAAGAATTATATGCAAAATTTGCAAACTTCTCTTTCCATTAGATATAAGTGGAAGTATTAGGGAAATTGTCTTAGGAAAAGGAATATTCATGGGCCCTAGGAAGTTCTAGACAATCCTTAACAAGCAAACACCTTCATGCATTAAATATGTAAAATGTTCTTTAGGCTTCGCAAAGTTTTAGAAAGTATCCATCAAGGATTGTTCCACAATAATGGCACCACTTACCAAGCTTATAGGAAATGCAAAAGTCTCTAGGAATGAAGAAGTAGAAGAAATCTTTCAAATCCTAAAATGAGTATTCTCCATTGCTTCAATTCTAGTTCATCATGATCCTACCAAGTCTTTTTTCTTAGAAGGTATATACATTAGACTTTGCCTTGGGATCCATTCTATCTTAGCATGGGTATGATGGACACTTACATCAATTCTCATACCATTCAAGGAAATTCTACCCTCCCAAGATTAATTATCCAATTGATGACAAAGAACTTATTTTCATAGTGTATGCTCTTTATACCTCATGACATCATTTAGATCCAATAGCCCATAAAGTTACTATGTATATAGATCATAAGCATCTAAAGTACTTTATGATAATGTGTATCCTCAATAAAAGGCAATCTTGGTGCAGTAATCTTTTATCTAGGTTCGAGTTTGTCACACATAATACCTAGGATGACAACAACGTCAGTCAAGTGCCTTGTCAAGAACAGCTTACCTTACAGTTAAGAAAGGTGAAGAAGCATGAGTTTAATGCATCAGTTTCTACAACACAATGAACTGGTTTGTAATATCAAGCAGAAAATTCAAGAAAAAAAAGACCATGAAGTAAATAAGTTTGAAGAAAATGATGGGCTACTATATTTTAAGAACGTAATGTATGTCCCTCCAAAGAACGCTTAGAATCCAAATACTTCAGAAACATCATAATAACCTAGTAGGATAAATCTCAAGATGCACATTATCTTAAGAAACCTCAAAATGCACAAGATATACATACAAAAATAGATATATAGTTAAATAGATAGATAGATAGTTGGATGCAAAGGTACATAAGTAGGTAGATAATATCGAGTGCGATGTGTGTGAATGTGCAACAAATTATTTTAAATAATGAAATACAGAAAGAAAGATAATTAAGTAGACAGGGATAAAGAGAGAGAGAGAGATCATGCATGCACACATGCATAGATACATACATAAGTACGAAATTATATGCATGCATGCCACATACATAAATACATACAGATGTATGTAGATACGTAAAGAGTTTGCCATAAAAAATTGTCCTCTCTCTAAGGAACTCCTCAATGTGATAAAAATGACCTCCACGGAATAAAGACTAACAACTACATTCCTTTGAATGGAATGAATAATGTGGAGGCATGGATTATTAAACAACACTCAAGCTTCATAAGCATGACAACTGGCTTCGTCGAAAGTACTATTCAATTTGATGTCAGTCACTTTCTTTGCATTTTGGTTAATGGAGTTTGCGATTGCATGCTTTTCTGGAAGCGCCTCTCTATCAACTTCCCTTTCTTATAAATTAGATCCTCCGTAGAATGGTAGGCCTCTCCAACGCTTGAGGCTGCTGCGCGCTTTTTAACTCGGGTTTCGAGTTCTCCTCGTAGACAAAGTTAATCGACACACAGAATGATAGCTATTCCACTTCTACTTGTAAAGAAAGTTCATGGAAGAGGCACAATGACAGCTATTTTGAACGCATGTGAGATTGAAGGGACCTCGAACATCCAACTGATCTAACTTCCAACTGTTTCAATTAGCATGTCATGCGGAAGCTGAAGAGTTCACCATAAGTGAGTGGTGTGGAGAACATCACCATAAGTGAGTGGTGTGGATAACATCACCATGAGCAAGCTAAAGAGGTCAATGACGGTGAATTTGAGCACATGTCGAAGTTAGGAGTGAATTTGAGCATGGCTTCTCAGTTGTCATGATGTACAACAAGACTAAAGACACCATGAAACTGTGCCACATCTTCAAGTGCTCGATATTGACATACCAGAAAAAGGTGGAAGTTGGAACAGAGTAGTCTTGTGAGGTCCGAGTTATGAAGCAACGCAAAGTTTTGCTTTCTAAGCAGAACTTTCGAAGTTTATGTTCTTCAGGAATCTGTGAAGATAATTGGGTTAGGAAGATAAAATGGGCGGACCATGAAGGCTGAAGCCAGGACCTTCATCAAATCGGCACATGTATTTTCTGGACATGTCCCCACTGACTTCCCACGACTCGCGAATGGGAATTTCAGGCTCATGACTAGATTTTCATAGAATCTGAGGGAATTTTGTACGACATTGAAGAAAGTTTATTTCTAAGCGCACGTGGAATATTTTACGCCGGCAATGTCGGCACATTTAAAGGCTGGAGACGATGCGCAGTTCAGGCATCATCTCCAGCCTTCTACTTTAGGCATCATCACCAGCCTTCTACTGGGGGGCAGAGAGAGAGAGAGGACGTCTCTGTTTTCTCAATTCCGTATGGGTAAATGTTAAGTCTGTAGCTCCGATCCATACATTCATACTCATCAGATGGAACAAGACTCTTGTACCACAACTACTACTCAGCCGGTGAAGGATTGTACTCCTTTCACTCCTATTCTCCCCTTCAGCAGTCTGTCAGACTTAAATTCGGTCTACAGCCTGGAGCGTGAGCTTGGCCGTGGTCAGTATGGCATCATATGAGCTGTAAACGTCGCTCTTCGGGGGCATTGTTCGCCTGCAAGTCCATTGCGAAGGTCTCACTTAGCGACCCTCACCAGATGGAACGCATCATGAGTGAGACCTGCATTATGAAACGCCTCTGTAATTCCACTTTTTCATTCGTAGATGGGATTGTGCGCTTGCATGATATTATTGAAGATAAAGCTTCTATTCATCTCATTTTAGAGCTGTGTCGTGGAGGTGATCTATATGAGAGGATTACAGAAAATAAGCGTTATACAGAACTCCATGCTGCTTTTCTTATGAAAAGCTTGTTGGAATCTATACATTTCTGTCACAGTATGGGCATCATACACCGTGATATCAAGCCGGACAACATTCTTCTAGTGGACAACTCAGAAACATCCCCTATTAAATTGGCCGACTTCGGTCTTGCGCTGGAGTTTACAAAAGGTACAACTCGCTTTGCTCTTGGCTTTGGGCAGAATCCAGTCTTCTTCTGGAGGTTCAAGCTGTCTTATAATGTTACTGAAAAAATTGGATATGCAGGCCAAACGTTTTCTGGTCTGGCTCGAAGCTCCTACTACATGGCTCCTGAAATTATCCAAGGTGAATATTCTAAAGAAGTCGATATATGGAGTGCAGGAGTCATCATGTACATAGTTCTTAGAGCTGTTCCTCCCTTCTGGGGACCGACAGAGCAACGGATCTATAAGGCTATTCAGAAAGGAGAAGTGAGTTTCTCCTTCAAGCTATGGGATTCCATTTCCGATGAAGCGAAAGATCTTATAAGCACAATGCTACATCCTGATGCCAAATCTAGGATAACAGTTGCAGAAGCTATGGGTAAGTAATAGCATTATCCACAATCATATTACGCAGGTTTGCGGATAAATCAAGAATGAATCAATGCATATTTAGACAGACGCATATAACTGAAATCTAGGAGCTGTTCTTATTCATCGTCTCATAATCTCCATATACTTTTCTTGCAGCACACCCCTGGATTCTTTACCACACGGAGGAAGTCCGCTTCTAGAATCGGAGGAACTCAGCATGCAACATAATTTTCTCATACACTGGATGCAAAAAACCATCAATTTAGATTGTTAGATTCGTACAGGGAGGCACATTTTTGCAGAACATTTTTATCCAGCGATGGAAATACCCAGGCTCTTTCGCTATACTGCCTGCAAGTGAACTGTTTGAGGGAAATTATCTTCTAGAGATTTTGTGATGTAAAATTTGAAACACAAAGTTAAGCAAATGCTTTCACGAACACATGTAGTAGAACAGGTTCGGAGTTAGTGGCCGTCTGAAAAAGCTATTCTGAGGGATTCAAGATTGTAAGCACAAGAGCAGTGTTACTAATAAAGAGCACGATCACTCCGACCTTCGCTTTACCACAGCATACATACAAGGCTTGAGTAATGCTGTGAGTATAAGACAGGAAAGCAAATATCTCTTCAGATTAAATATCATTTCAACCATTATCTGTCAGTAGCCATAAGGATGCAGACTGAGAAATGAAGACATTGAGAAATATTGGCAGGAAGACATTGAGATGAAAAATAGAAAGATTGTTCAATGGCAAGCATCTACTCCGGTACGGTTGATCGACATTTTATGTGCAAGGACATTTCTCATCACCTGCACAGCCAACTTGCAGTTTTTCATCATCTATCCTAATGCGACGCTCGAGATTTTAGCAGAATCGACATTTTTTATGTCCAAAACTTTTCATCACCTGCCGCAACAGAATCGACAACAGAATCGACATTTCGTTTCAGCATTTCAAGACGATTTTGTTTACCTCATCACTGACTAATATGTATCATCGAAGTCGTATCTCCTGACAGAACTATAAGAACAAGACTGTTTTATAAGAACAAGACTGTTTCTACTTAAATCAACAGGACAAACTAACTCATTTTCGGTCACTTATTGCATCGGGTACTCAGTGAATCTAAAAAACTTTCAGATATAATGCACTTCGCAGTTCCTTGGCTGTACACTATCCTTTGGTTATCATACCACATATTAATAAGAGCTTCTCACAGCCATCTCATCCTGTAAACGATAAAAGTGGGTGACATGATGGATATGAATTTTGTGTATCTAAATGGATGACATGATGGATATGAGTTTTGTGTACCTAAATTTTGGTGGCATATAGGAGCACTGTGATAGTGCATTTTTTGATATATTTTGGTAGTGACATGTGTGAACACACCAAGACTGCAGGGGTACCTTTTCCCTCTTTAGGAGGTCTTATTCCCCCGGCTTATATATACGGCTATAAACCTAACCGGTTACTTATCCTTTGTACATTTTAGTGGTAATACATTCAGTATTGTGTGTTGTGCTTCAAGCTTCTTCCTCTGCCTTGTGATGTTCACGTGCTTCCGTAGATGTCTAACTCCAACAATTGGTACCAGAGCAAGTGGCCGCTTCATCTAGGGTGTCATCGACACCTCTCCGGTCAGAGTCTCAGAATCGCATGAAATTTGATGAGCATACTTAGGTTGTTTCAGAGATCAAAACGGCTTCGCTTTGTTGTTCCAAAATTAGGATATAAGCATGTTTTGGCGTCCGAACGCACTATTGCAGTGCTTATGTAGGCTATTTTGTCTTTTTGTGCCAAAGATACATATAGAATTCGGTTTTCCACTCCATTAAGCATTTTGAGATACAATCAATTTTTTGCATCAGGGTATTTTAGTTAGTGGCCATGGCTAAAAGCAGTGATGTATTTCATATGTTGGTTGTTGAGGATAAGTTGGATGGTACAAATTACCCATTGTGGACTTATATGATGCATCATGTATTGGTCGCAAACTATGGATATTGTGCATGCTGTTGAAATACCTCATGTTACACCTGTGAATACAGGTACTATAAATATAGCTATTGAAGCTCATGTAGATGGTGTCAAAGATGGTGATATTCTACAAATTCTTTTTCGTGCTACAATTTCTACTGCATCTACAAGAGAGCAAATATGTTGAGATGGCATAGAAGCTCAGGCACATGCATTGATAACATTGTCTGTCAAACATGCCATTATTCCTCACATTCACTCTTGCATAGCAGCTAAGGATGCTTGGGATACACTTAGCACGTTGTACCAGGCTAGGAATGAGGCTCGTTTCGCTTACCTCCGAAAACATTTGGAGAGTGAGCACATGAATGAAGGTGATTCTATGGATAGTTTTCTGACAAAGATCAACGATTTAAAGGAAACAATTGATTTCTGTTGATAAAGTCCTTCTTGATAGTTCACTTGTCTAGACTGTTCTGAATGGTCTTCCCGACTCATATGAGAGTTTTGCTTCTACTCTTCATTTGATGATGGAAGGCAATCCCAATGCCTTAACATTTGAAGAGTTAGTTTCTGTTCTGTTGTAGGAAGATCAGTCTAGGTAGAACATGTCTATAATGCAGGTTGTAGATGTAGCTATGCAGGTTGTAGATGTACCTTTCCTGGCTAGTTAGAAAGGCAAAGGAAAATGGTGCTCTTCCTCTAGCAAGCAAGAATCTGCTAATTCTGAACAATTAAAAAAGGAAGACAAAGATGAGAAGAAATCAAAAAAGTAGAAATTATTTTGCAAATAATGTAAAGCAAATGATCGTGTCATTAAGAGATGTCCAAAACTAACTACCAAAGAGGCAAACAAGAAAGAGGCGAGAATGGTTGTCGCAAAGGCGTATACACCAAAAACAAAGTCTCCTAATCTTGTGCACGATGAAGAATGGGCATTTACTACTGTTTGCAGTTTTGACCCATCTTCTCATGAGCAGTGAATGTCTACAATAGACTTAGATGTTTGGTATTTTGATAGTGGGGTGACCAAACATATTACTTTGTTGTGTAGTTTCTTCTCTTCACTTAAGCCAACCCCTACAGGGAATACTGTTACATGCACCAATAACTCCTCTTATCTTATTATGGGAGTTGGAAAGATCATTCTCACTACGACTAATGGTAGTTCTTTTACATTGTCAAATGCTTTATTTGTGCTAGGGATCAAGAAGAATCTTCTATTAATTTCGATCTTAGCCAAGATTGGCTTGATTGTGAATTGATGATAGATGTATGGTTCAAGATCTGTCAATGGCGATGTGATTATTGTGTGTGCCATTTTATCTCGTAGGCTATATATATATATATATATATATATATATATATATATCTTATACATTATGAAAAATCTTTGATTGAATCAGCATGTGCAGTACATGATTCTCAGGCTTTGTAAGATGCAAAGCTTTGGCATGCATGCTTTGGTCATCTAAATTTTGCTAGTTTGCTATGCCTGCAAAAATCTGAAATGGTGTCCTCTTTGCTCAAACTTGAGGCACCCGATAAACATGTTTGTGAAGGCTATGTTTTGGGCAAAATGCAACATTCATCCTTCCCAAAAGATGGTACAATTTGGGCTACTAAAAAATTGCAGCTTGTACATATTGAAGTCTATTGTCCTCTGCAGACACCCTCTTTTGGAAATTATCTTTACTTCGTGACTTTCATTGATGATTTTTCCAGGCATGCATGGGTATATCCATTGAAAGCAAATTCCGAAGTGTTCATATGATTCAAACACTTTTTGAAAATCTGTCAGCATGTAAAATGGGCACCCTCCATTCTGATCGAGGGGAGGAATATATGTCTTTTGACTCTAATGCATTTTTGGTTGAACATGGGATCAAACATCATTGTATAGTGCCGTATACACCACAGGATACTGAAGTCGCTGAATGGAAGAACAGGTCATGCATGGAGATCATGACGTGTCTGTTCAAGAGTCACGATTTACCACATAGTTTCTGGCTTGAGGTTGTTATGTGTGCAACATATGTACTTAATAAGTGTCCCACTAAATCACTCCAGTCTATCACTCAATATGAGGCTTGACATGGTTGCAAGCCATCGGTTTCTCATCTGAACATTTTTTGGTTGTTTGGCATATGCATTAGTGCCTGAAAAACATCGTAGAAAATTGGATGATAAAGCACTAAAATGTATCTTTATTGGGTACAGTTGTGAACGAAAGGCTATCATCTGTATCATCCACAGACTAAACGCATTCTACTTAGCCGTGATGTTGTTTTTGTGGAGTATGCTATTCAACCCTTACTTTCATGTACTATGGAGCCATCTGTTAGCTCCAACGACATGTGTGATACTTTGCTGCCTCTTTTTATAGCTGGAAAGTCTAGTGCTGGTCCTATTGAGGCAACATTTCAACCTTTGTAAGTTTCATGTGATGATGAAGATCATTACATTTCTGATGCACATTTACATGATGCACTTGTTGATGAGAGATCTCATATTGAGAAGGCCAAAACTATGCCAAAATGGTTGGGGTGCAAACTTTGCTTGACAAAAAATTAGATTCACCTCTATCATATCATACTCGTTTACGCTCTCATAGTGCATCTTTTGCATCAGATTGCTATGATATGGCTACATCTAGTCTCTATGATGATAATAAACCTGTTTCATTTGATGAAACATAAAATTCAGAAAATTGGATGAGTGTTATGAAATCTGAATATGATGTTATAATGAAGAATGGTACCTATTCTTTATGTGAATTGCCTCTTGGAAAGAAGGCCATTGGCACTAAGTGGGTTTACAAGCTAAAGCAAAAGCATATTGGAACACTTGAGAGGTATAAGGCTAGGCTTGTCGCAAAGGGTTATGTGTAGGAGAGAGGCATTGATTTTGATGAGACCTTTGCACCTATATGTTGTATTACTGTTGTTCGTAGCATCTATGCACTTGTACCCCATCTTGGTTGGAATGTACATCAGTTGGACATTAAAATAGCAGTTTTGAATGGCGACTTGTATGAAGAAGTGTATGTTCTTCAACCCTGTGGCTTTGTGCAGAAAGGGCATGAAAACCAGGTTTGCAGGTTAAAGTAGGCTATTTATGGTTTAATGCAAGCTGCTTGGTATGAAAAGATACATGCCTATCTGATTGCACATGGTTTTGTGAACAATCCAACTAAAAGCACCTTATATGTTAAGCGTGCTAATGATGTGCTTCTTATCATTGTTGTCCATGTTGAAGACATCTTGCTCACTCGTCGTATAGAGAAGCATATTGCTGATTTTGAGGCTGATTTGCATGCTCATTTGAAATGTCTAATTTGGGGCATTTGCATCATTATTTAGGCATTTAGTTTATGTAGGTTAATGGTGGAATATCTTTGTTTCAGACGAAATATATTGACACATTATTGCAGCATTTTGGCCTTGAAGATTGTAAGCCTATTGCCACTCCTATGGAGACACGTTTACAATTGAGTCGTCATGATGCTTGAGATGCATTTGATGTTGTTCCCTATCAACGGGCTATTGGATGCTTAATCTACTTATGCATTACACGGCCAGATATTCAGTTTGTTGTCTCACAGATGAGAAGGTTTATGCGATGCCCGCATGTCAAGTACTAGTAGGCGGTTAAGCGCATCTTTCACTACTTGAGTGGTTCCTGGCTCCTTGGATTGTTTTATCCCAAGGGGGGATCACTACCGCCAAATTTGCATGCTTTTTTCTAACAGTGATTGGGATGGTTGCTATGACACTCATGTGTCCTCTACTGGTTTTTGCTTAATGCTTGGTAGCTCATGCATATCTTGGCTAAGCAAGAACAAGCCTATTTTGACCACTTCTAGTTGTGAGGCTGAGTATATGGCATCTTTCACATCGATTGTTAAGTGTGTGTGGCTTAGATGCCTTATGGCTGATTTGGGTGTTGGTTAGTCTTCTACCACCACCATCTCCACTAACAATCAGCGTGCATTGGCAGTTGCGAGGAACCATGCATTCCATGCTCGTACTAAGCACATTAAGGTGCATTATCATTCTATCAAGGAGAGGTTACCTGCTCGAGAGATAATCTTGGCATATGTGCCCATTAAGGAAAACATTCTAGACCTTTTCATGATGGTTGTGCCTAGGGAGAAGTTTGAAGCTTTCCACAAAGCTTTGGGCTTACTTCCTTTTGTGGAATGATTCCACATAGCTTCGCACTTCCTTATACATGAGTGCGAGCTCCTTGTTCATTGCATCACACCCAGGGGGGATTTGTTGATATATTTTGGTTGTGATGTGTGTGAACATACTAGGAACATCGGGGCACTTTCTTCCCTCTTTAGGAGGTTTTTTCCCCTCGACTTGTGTATATGCGTATAATCCCAACAGGTTACTTATCTTTTTGTGCATTCTAGTGTTAAATTATTCAATGTTGTGTGCTTTGCTCCCAGCTTCTTCTTCTTCCTTGTTTTGTTTGCATGCTTCCGCAAACGTTAACTCCAATAGCATTAACATCCCGAAATGAGTTCATATCAAAAATTTTATGCAACGTAGAAAAGGTGTTTTGAACGCGTAATGGGTCTCACTATGCTTACCATTTTTTGTGAGATTCTGAGATATGATGGGAGGGATATTGAAGACACCTTAGATGAAGTGGCAACCTGCTCTAATACAATTTGTTGGAGTCTGAGGTCTCTGAAACCACATGAACAACACAAGGAAAAAGAAGAAGCTTGGAGCATAACACAACACTTAATGAATTACCAAGTGAATGTATAAAGATATTTGACCCATTACGATTATATACATAGATAGAAGCCAAGGAAAACACCCCTCCTAAAGAGAACAAAAAGAAAGTGTCAAAGCAATCCCAAGTGTATTCACATACATCAGTATGAAAACATATCACCAAAAAAAATAGTTGTGGTAGTTGATTGAGTTACCAAGATAACACATTTATTTCTTGTTAAAAAGACTAATATTTCCTTGAATGTTGTAAAACTGTTTGTAAAAGAAATCTATTCACTAAGAATTAATTTCTAATAGACACTCTAGGTTCATATCAAACTTCTAGGACTCAAGAGTTAAATCAATCGGAACTCAAATGTACATGAGTACAACTTTCCATCCAGAGATTGATGGGGAAATGAAGAGGGTTAATAAGGTACTTGGAGATATGTTGCATATGTACCTCAATGGAAAGCAAGATATTTTCCCTTGATTGAGTCAACATATAATAGTGCATATCAAGCATCTATAAAAATGACTCTTTTTGAGGCAATGTACGATTATAATTGTTTCCTTTCATCTTCTATTTCTAATGTCTTAAATAAAATAGAACTATCTAAAGATGTTCTTTCGGAGATGGATGAAGAACTTGGGCAACTTAAGCAACACATAAAAGAAGCGCAAAGAAAAATAAGTTCTAAGATTTGAAGAGAAATCCACTTGCATTTCAAATAAATGACATAGCATTTCTTAACTTCACTCCTTAGTAATCTCATTTTTGTTAGAGAAGGATCATAGACGGTATGCAAGTCCCTTTAAAGTCTTGAAAATGATTTGAACTCTTGTTTATTTTTTGGAATTTCCTTAACATTTAAATGTATTAAACATTATCTTACTTAAAAGATATGTACTTGATGCTTCTCATGTTTTGTAGGATAGCTATAAGTCTAAAGATGATGACTCTTCTGAGCTTCATCTTGAGATAATATAAGACAGGAAGGGAAGACTACTTTGAAATCTATCTATACAATATATTTTGGCAAAACCACATAAATATCGAGTTGAGGATTTGACACATTATTGTTCTTTCAAACTTTGGGGATATAGTTTCTCAACGGGGGAGATTCGACATAGAAAAGTATTGATTTTTCCAACACTTCAACACAAAGGAGTGGGCTTCTTTAATATTATTTCTATTCATGATATTGATGCATATGTGTCCTCCGATATTGTGGATGTCAATTGATATATCTTTGTGTTGCTTTTTCTTTTAGTTTTGATAGTTTTGCTAAATAAAGGGTAGTTGACCACTAAAATGCATGATTTTTTTGAGAATATGACATGTAACACTTGAAGAACCAACTTCTACTAAATTTGGTGCATCATGCATTTCCTTGAGGAGAGAGGATCAAATCTATTTCACAAGCATTTCCCTCTCATGCAAGACAAGGTAGAAAAGTAGAGAATTACCATGTCATTGTGATTAAGAGTGAGATTGTGAGTGATATTATGAGTGGGAGTGAGATTGAGAGTGTGAGTGTGAATGAGATTGAGATAGCTGGGGTTGTTTGCAAGGTCAAGGGTTCATCACAAAGCTATTTTGAAAATCTATTGTATCTCATCTTCTGTTTCTCTACATCACATGTTGCCTACTTAAACAAAGAAAAGGGGAAGGCGAGGGGGGGGGGGGGGGGGGGGGGGCTTTTATAATTCTGAATCCCACTTCCAAGACATTTAGGAGACTTCTCAATAAACCACTCTTTTTTGGGATTTTCAAAGTTTTCCGCAGACTTTTCCTTTGAGATCTCCCATAGAGCCTTGTTTATGATCATGTTTCTGCATAGATGAACAACCAATAGCTTCACCAAGCTAGGCTTGCTTCCAATTAATGATCAGGGGTCAGATTTAGAATCTTACAAAGAGTAAGCCAAATTTGATAGCTCTTGGTGTAGGAGAGGAGTTGAACTGGATCTTCTCTCCCATTCGTGCATCTTTTACACCATCTTGCTAGCTTTGAAATTAGTACAGATACCTCTGTGGAGAATTCGGCACATCAGAACATCTTTTTTTGGTTCTCAATGAACGGGTTCCAGAGATGTAGAGACTTGCATTCATAGTGGATCCAAGACCAACTAACAAACCACTTTTTATAAAGCATCTTCTGGAAGTCGAAGTTCCACTTGAGTCTTGATGGATCCAACGTATTATTACTATTAATTCATCGTAGACTTTTATAAGGCATGAAAACTCCTTGCCAACAAAGAGACCCATCTACATGTCATCCCAGGCATCAATTCTACATATTATCTAGCCCTACCCCTCTAATTCAACTTTGCCCTTCGAATCACTATCTTCATATCTGATTCAATGCTTTCCATCCTCTTTCCAAAGGTGGTTCTACATATGAAAGCCTTTGTTCCAAAGCCGTTTGGCACGTTTGAAGGTGGCTCACCTCCACAGAATTAATGCCAAGAATAGGAAACTAGATGTAATCATTTTTTTCCTCACAATGCGAAACGGCTCCATATTGTTCAATCCCTTCCAAAGTGCATGCACAAGATTTGAGTTCTACGTGTGGACAAAGTTAATGGGCACACATAATGATAGATATTTCAGTTCTAGTTGTAAAGAAAGTTGATGGAAGGCACACAATGACAGTATTTTGAGCACATGTGAGGTTGAACGAACAGTTATCTATCTATCTATCCATCCATCTATCTATCCATCTATTTCAATCAATCCGTGTCAAAGTTAAAAGTTTTAAAAATATGACATGTGAGACTGAACGAACAGTTTAAACCAGCTTGTTGGGTTGATCCGCATTCTTCATGATTGAATGATGTGGATAGCATCGCTTGTCATGCTGTACAACAAGACTCGTTATATATAGACATAACAGAAAGAGATGGAACCTGGAACAGAGTACTAATGTGGGTTCCGAGTTCTAAAGTAGTGCAAAGTTCCGCATTTTGAGCAGAACTTTAGAAGACTGTGTTCTTTGGGAATGTGTGACGATGATTGAGTTAGGAAGAGAAATTGGGTGGACCATGATCAAATTGGCACATGGGTATTTCAGGCTGCTCTCTTCACTGTCGGGAGTCGGGGCCAGAGTCCTGAAAGGTTTCTAAGACATCTGCAAAGTATATTTCCGAGTGCACGTGCAATGTTTTACGTGACGGAATTTGGACACATTATAAGGCTGGACAAGATGCGCGGTTGAGGCACTTCTGTGCAGCAGATGCGCAGATTTTCTCATCCATTACGTTGCCTCCGCCTTTCTTCGCACATCCTCTGTGATTTCTGAGAGAGAGAGAGAGAGAGAGAGAGAGAGAGAGAGAGAGAGAGAGAGAGAGAGAGAGAGAGAGCTAAACGAGGGTTCTGGTTTGGGCATCGAATTCCTTATGGGTAATTGTTTGGTCTGTAGCTCTGATCCATACCTTTATGCTCATCACATGGAAATCTCTTCCATCACAACTAAGACTCAGCCAGTGAAGGTTTGATAAGTAAGAAGATCTAGGTTCTACAATATTTTGACCATTGGGAAGGTTTTTCTTATGCCCTGGAGAAGGTAAACAATGTTGCACTACAGGGAAGTACCATAGGATTTTCATCAACTACGGCACGATATTATTCGCTTAGAATTGCTGCCACCATGTCGTCTACTGATAGTGATTGGGGCCTAGGAAAACGACAACAATGGGTTGTCCATGTACTTGCAGGATTAAAGCCATACTTGCAGCAACTGTTGCCCATGTACTTGCAGGATTGTTGCCATACTTGCCTCGATAGATTAAAAATTACCAAGTACACTCCTTTAAAAAATGTGAAGCGTAAAAGCTACATGCCTTTGAAAAATGTGAAGGAATACCAAGTATTCTCCTTTGAAAAATGTAAAGGTTAGAGTTTCAAACATTACTCAAGCATGATGGGCAGGACAATTAGCTTCGTCGAAGATGGTATTCGATTTCTTGTCACCCACTTACTACATGCCTTTGAAAAGTGTGAAGAACTAACAAGTACATTCCTTCAAAAAATGTAAAGGCATGCAGTCTAAACTTTCTTTGTATTATGGTAATGCAGTTTGATTGTATGCACTTCCCTGAAAATGCCTCTCTATCACCTTTTTCCGCCCTTTTTTGTAGAGATAGATCCGACGTAGAATGGTATGCCTCTTCCACTCTTAAGGATCCACTTTGGTTTGAACTTGTTGTTTTTTACGACCAACTCTCTTTAATGTCAAAAAAGAGGGGGGGAGTGGAAGAGTTTTTACAATTTTGAATCCTACATCCAAGGAGGTTAAGAGACTTCTTAATAGACCACTCTTTTTTTGCGATTGTCAAAGTTTTCCACACACTTATCCTTCGAGATCTTCGATAGAGCCTCGCTTCTTATCATGTTTCCACGTAAACAAACAACCAAAAGCCTCACCAAGCAAGGTTTACTTCCTATTAAAGACGGGGTCAGATTTAGAATCTTACTAAGAGTAACCCAATTTTGACGGATCTTGGTGCAAGAGAGGAAGACCTAGATCTTCTCTCCCATTCGTGCATCTTTTTCACCAAAGAGGAACACATCTTGCTAGCTTTGACATTAGTTCGGATAGCTCTCTGTAGAATTTGGCACATCATAACCACTTTTTTGTTCTCAATGAAAAGGTGTCAAAGATCTCCAAAATTGCATTCCCACTAGATCCAAGACCAATTAACACAGCACTTTTTATTAAGCATCTTTTGGAAGTCCAAGTTTTACTTTATTCTGAGTGGATCCATCACACTATTTCTACTAATTCATCATAGACTTTAAGGCATGAGAACTCCTTGCCAACTAAGAGGCCCATCTACATGTCATCCTAGGGATTAATTCTACATATAGTCTGTTCCTACTCCTCTAATTAGACTTTGTCGTTCGAAACAATATCTTCAAATTTTATTCAATCCTTTCTATCCTCGTTCCAAAGGTGTTTCTACATACGAAAGCCTTTGTTCCAAAGTCGTCTCGCACCTTAAAAGTGGTCCATCTCCACACAATATATGCCAACAATAGGAAACAAGATGGAATCATTCGTCACAATGCGAAACGGCTTCATAATGCTCCATCCCTTCCAATGCGAACGCATTTTGGAAGTGGTCGTTCAACTCAAGATTTGAGTTATGCTTGAGGAAAAAGTTAATGCACACATATAATGATAAATATTTCACTTGTAGTTGTAAAGAAGGTTGATGGAACGCACACAATGACAATTATTTCGAAAACATGTGAGATTGAAGGGACTATACATATTTCAGTAGATTTCTGAAATGTACATATACTCGTATAAAAAAAAGGGTTTTTGAAAAATAAGCCACAATTCTCTTGTTTCTTCACCAACGATTTCTCATTTATCGACATAGTTCGCGTTAGTTATTTGTTCACATAATATGGACATTTTAAATCAACACTCCAACACTCCCCCGTAAGCTGAAAGGACCAAATATTGGAGACGTAGAGGCAGTTTTATTGGTGGACCTAATCTATATGCTTAATGCAATACAAGCATGAAATGCACATAATAACTTAGACTAAGGTGATTGATGGATTAGCTACAAGTGGTTGCCCTTATTTCTTGGAATCTTCTTTAGGTTTCAACTTCAGTTGATCTTGATCTACATTTGTTTTCCCTCAAGCAAATACTGAGGGTGAAAAGCCGTAGGAATGATGACGATGGATTCATGGTGCTTCTTTGTAGTAGGTCCAAGTCCATCTGTAGTTTGATGAGTTGCAAAATGTACGTCATCAAATGTGCAGGTTGTACACTATTTTGACGATTGGGAAGACTTTTGTTATGCTCTAGAGATAAAGAATGTTGCATTAGTGGAATCGTGGGAAGTTCCATTGGATCATTGCTCAACTACGACACGGTATTATTTGGTTAGAATTGCTGCCACCATGTGCCGAGTGAAGAAGAAGAGTGAATAATTTACCATGTCGTTTGTCGATAGTGATCGACTGCTAAAAGTGCTTGTAGGCCTAAGAAAACGATAACATTGGGTGCTCCTTTCGGTAATCATCCTGGAAGAATGCAATGTATGGTTGGGTACCATTGTGAGCAGACAAAGCAAGAAACTCCAGCAGATGTTGTGCATGTAATTGCAAGATTCTGCCATACTTTCTTTTTTAAATGGAGGCTCGGCGGAGGCCTACTCCTCTAGGCTTTAACTTTGAAATTGCGACTATACAAGGAAGGGCATAGTGCCCATGGGACCCGCCTTATCCCACAAGAATAGGGGTTTACATAGCTAGGTTAGATTGCAGTCACAACTACTGCGGGGTAGGGCAAACGGTGGCACATCAGCCACAAGATACAACTTTCCATGATAACATGTCCCTTACATGTTGCGAGTGAGGGTTGAACCCTCGCCCCCACATCAAGAGGCGAAAGGCCCAACCACCAACCAAGCAGCCTGGGACAAGATTGTGCGATACTTGAAGGGATGACCTTTTCACAACATAAATATGGTGCCACAAATGGAATAACGGTCTGTTCTCTGAGGTTAAAAGCCGTGCGCTCAAGGCAATAAGCATCTCCAAAACAGAAGCATTCGTCATGAAGGAATTGCACACACAGAGGTATTTTCTTTCATATGTTGTTGTTCAACTAAGAAACTGAAGGTACATACTGGCAAGGCTGATGCTAAGGCCAGTTGATGAGAGCTGAAGTTGTGCAACAATCATAGGAGGCAACGAAATATGGTGCTTGAGCCATTGTAGAGGGCATTTGTTGCACATAGAGGCTGAGGAGAGCCACCAAAGGTCAGCAACTTGTAGAGGGAAACCATAACTTTGCACAAAAAAGGCCATGCATAACATATTGACCTTCAAATAACGGCCTTTCAAGTAGCAAACTGAGGCCCAAAGAATTGTAGGAGGCTAGTCTGTAAGTTGGATGATCATACCTCCTTTTCATAGCAATCATACGAGAAAGGTTCAGCACCAATCCAAGATTGACCGGTCTTCTTGATACCATGAAGAAGTAGGAGACGGGACATAGCTACTAGAGGAGACGCTTACGCATAGATGAAATAACGTTTTGATTCAGGTCTAAGTGCAGGTTACATATAAATAGCTTGATTGATGCCGGTTCATATCATTGCATTCACATAATGTGGAAATTTTAGATTATAACTTCAGCAATACATATGTACGTACGTACGTACGTACTTACATAACTACATATATACAGTTATATATACATCAAGAGCTTTCCTTTAAAGGTTGTCCTCTCTAGGGAAGTCGTGAATGTGATAAAAATTAACCTCGATAGACTAGAACTAACAAGTAGATTTCTTTGAAAAATGTGAAGCATAAACAACTACATCTCTTTGAAAAATGTGAAAAACTAACAATTACAGCATGGAGTCTCAAACATTACTCAAGCTTGATGAGCATGAAAATTAGCTTCATCGAAGATGCTATACAATTTGATGTCACCCACTTTCTTTGATGAGCATGACAATTAGCTTTAATCGAAGATGCTATACAATCTGATGTCACCCGCTTTCTTTGTATTATGGTAATGCAGTCTGATTATAGGAATTTCGTTTAAAATGCCTCTCTATCACCTTTTTTCGCCTTTCTTATGGATATAGATCCTATGTAGAATGGTAGGCCTCTTCCACTCTTGAGGATCCACTTTAGTTCGAACTTCTTTTTTTTTAGGATGAGCTCTCTTAGATGTCTTAGATGCCTATCATAGAATTTCGAATCGTACTTCCTAGGAAGTTAAGAGCCTTTTCAATATACCACTCTTTTTTGGGATTGTTGAAGTTTGCCGCACACTTCTCCTTCGTCATCTTCCATATTTCTGCATAGAGAAACAACCAATAGCTTCACCATGCAAGGCTTGCTTCTATTTAATGATGGGGTCAGATTTAGAATCTTACTAAGATTGAGCCAAATTTGATGGCTTTTCAGGCGGGAGAGGAAGAGTTTACCTATATCTTCTTTCCCATTTGTGCATCTTTTACACCACGAAGGAACACCGCAGATATTTCTAGCTTCGAAATTGCTCCAGATACCTGTATTGAGAATTTTGCGCATCAGAACAGTTTTTTTTTTTGTTCTCGATGAAGGGGTGCGAAAAATCTGCAAACTTTCATTCTCACTGGATTCAAGACCAATTAACACATCACGTTTTATTAAGAATCTTATGGAAGTCCAAGTTCCGCTTGATTCTCAGAGGATCCAACATATTGTTACTATTAATTCATCGCAGATCTTTAGGACATGACAGCCAACGAAGAGGCTCATGTGCATGTCGTCCAAGCATTACTTCTACATACAATCTAGTCCCACTCCTCTAATTCAACTCTGTGGTTCGGATCAATATCTTGAAATCTGATTCAATGCCATCTAGCCTCGTTCTAACGGTTCTTATACTCCATAGGAAGCCTTTGTTCCAGAGCCATTAGCAGCTTCTAGAGGTGGCTCACCTCCACACAATTAATGCGAACAATAGGAAACTAGATGAAGTCATTTTTTCCAATCATTTTTCAAAATTAAAAACGTCTTCATATTGTTCCATCACTTCCAAAGTGAATGCACAAGAGGGGATCGTTCAACTCGAGATATGAGTTCTGCTTGAGGACAAAGTTAATGGACACACGTAATGATAGATATGAGTTCCGCTTGAGGACAAAGTTAATGGACACACATAATGATCGAAAGTTGATGGAAGGCACACAATGACAACTATTTTGAGCACATGAGAGATTGAACGGACCTCGAACATCCAATTGATCCAAGTTAAATCTATTTCAAACAATCACCGTGAGGAAGCTAAAGAGATCAGTAGCAGCGAACAGTTGAAAACCAGCTTGTTGGATTGTTACAACAAGACTCATTCGATATAGACCTATCAGAGAAAGAGATGGAAGTTGCAAAAGAGAAGTTATGTGAGTTCCGAGTTCTGAAGTAGTGCAAAAGTCCGCTTTTTGAGCAGAACTTTGGAAGACTGTGTTCTTTGGGAATCTATGAAAATGATTGAGTTAGAAAGAGAAAAAGGGTGGACCATGATCAAATTGGCACATGGGTATTTCAGGCGGCTGATCTCTTCCATGTCGGAAGTCGGGGCCCGAGTCCTGAAACATTTGTAAGTCATCTGCACGGTTTATTTCCCAGTGCAGGTGGAATACTTTATGTCACGGAAATCGGAATTTGGGCGCATCATAAGACACATCTGTGCAGCTAGACGCGCAGATTCTCCCATCCATTACGTTGCCTTCGCTTTTCCGTGCACATCCTCTGTTATTTCTACGAGAGAGAGAGAGAGAGGGAGAGAGAGCTCGACGAGCTTTCTGATTTGGGCATCGAACCCCGTATGGGTAATTGTTTCGTCTGTAACTCAGATCCATACTTTAATACTCATCAAATACAATTGTTCTCAGCACCACAAGTACGACTCAGCCAGTGAAGGATTGTACTCCCTTTACTCCTGTTCCACCCTTCAAGAGTCTATTGGACTTAAATTCGGTCTATAGTCTTGGCCGTGGTCAGTATGGCATCATACGAAGTTGCAAACGCCGCTCCTCGGGGGCATTGTTCGCCTGCAAGTCCATTGCCAAGGTCTCACTTAGCGACCCTCAGGAGATGGAACGCATCATCAGTGAGACGTGCATTATGAAACGCCTCTCTAATTCCACTTGCTCATTCGTAGATGGGATTGTGCGCTTGCATGCTATTATTGAAGATAAAGCTTCTATTCATCTCGTTTTAGATCTGTGTTGTGGAGGTGATTTATATGAGAGGAATACAAAAGCTAAGCATTATACAGAGATACATGTTGCTTTTCCTATGAAGAGCTTGTTGAAATCGATATACGGAGTGCAGGAGTCATTATGTACACAGTTCATCGTGGAGTTCCTCCCTTCTGGTGAGCGAAAGGAGGAGTGAGATTCTCTTCCAAGCTATGGGATTCCATTTGCAATGAAGTGAAAGATGTTATAAGCAAAACGCTGCATCCTCATGTCAAATCTGGGATAACCGTTGCAGAAGCTATAAGTAAGTAATAGCATTATCTACAATCATATTATGCATATGTATGGATAAAAGAATCACGGATGAAGCAATACATATATATGCAGACACATATGAGTGAAACCTACGAATCGTTCTTATTCATGGCCTCATGATCTTCATATTTTTCTTATGCAACGCACCCATGGACTCTTTACCATATGAAGGAATTCCAAGTCTAGAATGAGAAGAATTCGGCATGCAACGTAATTTTCTCGTCCACTTCATTTCCTCCTACTCTAAAGATAAGATAAGAGGCATTGTTTGCGCACACCACATCTCCTTCAGGTGCATCTTTCAAAAATGTAAAAAAACTTCTACATGAAGTTATCTGCTTGGAAGCACCACTATCAAAGAACCAATCCGAATCAACCTCACTCACAACCATATATTTACAATGCAATGACACATCATAATGACATGTAACAACACATGCCCAAAAATCTTGAGCCATGTTGGCTTCATCATGCTTTGCATTTGAAGAATTTTCAGCAATAGACATGTCGGATTCCTTCTTCTTTTCATTGCATTTAGCAAGATTTTTACACTCATCAATAGTATGACCAGCCTTTGGATAATATTTGCATCTGTTATTCTTTTGCAAATCAGCATCATTAGATGAAAGATTGTAAGAGGAAGGTTGAGATTTTGGTTTTGATGAACCCAAAGCTAAACCATTCTTGTTTTTCCCTTTTTGTGAGATAGCAAGTGCTTGCATTCCCTCAATCAAACCACTCCTATTCACTCTAGATTTCTCTTCTTGCAAAAGAAGAGGCACAACCTCATCAAATGCATACATGTTTGGATTCCCTTTTGCAACCAAATAGAGTGAAGTGGCAAAGCTTTGAAAATATTTTGGTAATCCTTTCAACAATATAGAGATGATTGATGCATTCAAAAGAATTGTATCTATGTTTGACAATTTCTTTTCAAGTCCTTGATGTGTGTCATATACACATCCACAAACTCATTTTCATCCATACATGCATCCCCAAGTTTCTTCCTCAAGAATTCAACATGTGCTTCATTACACTGGCACATAAAGAAGCAAGAGTGTCCCACACCTATCTTGATGTAGAACATGATTGAATGTGTGGAACTATATGGTGCTTCACAAAAACTGCAATCAATGCATGAGCTTAAGCATATTTTCCATCCCATATAATTTTTTGCTTTGTAGGTGAAGAATGGGTAACCACTGTACTTGAAGAAGAAGCTCCATCTCTGATAGTAAACTATGAAGTAGAAGAACTTGAGGGTCTTTGATCTACATCTACCACTATGTTTCATAGTTGTTTTGCAACAAGAACATGTTTCATCATGTAGGACCACATTGGATAGTTGGTCCTATCAAGATTATTTTCATCTTGAACCATGCCAAGCAAGTCATTGCTACCCATCATTTAACTAAAAAACAACAATGTGACAAGATATTTACCTCAATGAAAGCTAAAATGAATGCTAAAATTTCATCTCACAATCTATCACTTTGATGGTAATTTTGACTGCATGAATGGCTTTGAAATGAGGGTAAACCCTATAGCAATTGATCAAAATGCTTTCTTCCTACTGAAAATCAATGCTCTATGCTCTGAAGTTGATTTACACTCTTCAAAGTATGCATGTCCTACGATGCAAAAAATTGATGCTTGAGAAGAGCTAAACTGATTTTTATACCATATTGGATGTGTATAGAAGTGTGAGAGACACAGAAGAAGCACAAATACAGCAAGACACACAAAGAAGATGGATAGCTAGAATACCTCTCTCTATTAATGATGAACAGAACTAAAGTAAGAGTTGATTAATATCCCTAAGTACAAAACACCACCACATATGAGTGTATCACATATGTGGTAACATGGGGAAAAAATCTCTAGCCAACACTAGAGTAAAAAGTGCCCATGTATAGGGAAAAGGTTCACATAAAAGCTACTCAAAGAACACATAAGTGTTACCTAAATCAAACCCTAAATACAAAAGAATCCAAATGTTCATTATGCTTTTACTTCACTTGAAGCTCACGGTGACACAAAGAGGCTTCCAACTATGAATCTCCAAGTTTTCATGGAGATTCACATCAAGTTCAAAGTGTCAAAAGCAAGGAGGTGAATGAACAAGCACGTAGATCAGTTCCTACCATCATTCTACCATGGCATCACAAGATGGGCACTTTCTAAGTAAATTCGAGGGATCCTCTTTTGCCTTTCAAGGGAAGCAATGATGGACGATGGAGAGCGAACTCAAAGATGAATGACATGAGCACATTTGCATTTCTATATATCATATGCATCATGACATTGGTGGGCATGGAGACATGAGAAACCACTCGTGAAGATTCATTACTTCTAATCCTTTCCATCATAAATATAATCAATACAATGAAAATAATTGTCTAGAGACAATTCCAATGTAACTTTAACTGATGTCAACTAAAATTCATAATACAATGAAAATGCTAAGCAAATCACTTTAACAAGTGATATCTAATATCTAGAACACAACAATTGGAAAGACACTCACAACCAAAGCATCAACTACAGCTCAAATGAAGCAGATGAGCCATCAGAAGCAATACTCCTGCCCAACTTTGATCTTTCAAGAACTCATTCCCACTCTACTACTCACTTCAATCAACTTCAAGCAACAACTTTGCAGCTTTCAATCTTCTCAAGAGGTCTATCAAAAAGCATTATAAAATAAAAAACATCCATTAGTACATTTATACAAAAATAGAATACACATTCACATGATACCACATTCATTTTTGTTCAATTACTGTTTTGGTTCCTTTTTATTTTTTATTAATGTAAATTTTGTTGATTTACCCTATATTGTTTCTTTTCTTTAATTTCTTATCTAATTTCTTTTTAATTAATTAGTTAATTTCCTTTTTTTTAAGTATATATATTTTTTATATTCTTATCATTCTTTTTTACTTCTATTATTTTTTTCCTTTTTGTTTTGTATGCAATTTATTTTTATTCTATTCTTTTCTTATTTCTTTTTCCTAATTTTATTTCTTATTTTCACAGTTTAAGATTTTATTTCAGTAATTTCTTTATTCTAAATTCGTTTTTAATACATATAACATATAATAACTAAATAAATAATAAACAAAAAACAACAATAGAAAAAATGATTTTGAAGTCCCTAAAAGTATAACTATTGTAATTACTTTAAAACTCTCTCTATCTCTCTCCCCCTCTCTCTCAGCATGTGTGTTGTCTCATGTCTATGAAGGCACTTGTAGCTCTTTATTATTCTTCATTCTGTCTATCCTCCTCTCTCTCTCTCTCTATCTCGCTCTCTCTCTCTCTCTTTATATATATATACACACACACACACACACACACATATATATATATATATATATATATATATATATATATATATATATATATATATATATATATATATATATATATATATATATATATATATATATATATATATATATATATATATATATATATATATCACTATCTATCTATCTATCTCCATTCAATCTCTTTTGTCACTAGTGCCTAGCCATCAAAATCTCTCTATGTCTCTCTTTATCTTTGATTCATTATGCGATTAAGACCAATGTTTTTTCCAGAGACATGCTAAGAACTGCTCAAAGTAGATCTAAATGTATCTATTTGATTATAAGAGCTCAATGGAACCTAAAAGGGAACACTAAGATCTTCCACACATGCTTTGTTTTCTAAGAGCAAAGAAGAATTTTGTTTCATCTATGAAATATCAATATGTAAAATAGGCTTTTGTTGATGGAAAAGAGACCTCAAGCATCCATAAAATAGGATTATATCCCTCTTTGATAGATTGAAATCCTAGAATATCATGTGGAAGGAAATCCAAAATTCTTATTCCTAGCTTCTCGAAGTGAGGATGGCAAACTTTGTGCCTATGAACAATAGGTCATCAAATCACTTTTTACATATGTAGATTGTATGGGAAGGTGTGGGAACAAATTATGTACATATAGTTCATCAATCTTCATCATCAAAAGAAATATTGTATAGAAGCCAAAACATAGATCAAGGCTTCAATATATCATCAAAAGAAAAGAATAGTGTCCTATGATGTCTCTATGCGGTTCAATATCTATAGTTGAAGAAATGCTAAAAACTTCAAGTATCATTCCCTCTCTTTACGTGTGTGTGTGTGTCTACATCCCTCTCTCTTTTCACCACCGCATATTCATGAAGAAGCATTCTTCTATAGTCTCATTGATTTTCATTCCTTCTAAGAGCGCTGAGACCAAAATATAATGCTTTTCTTTTGAGAACCACTCAGTCTATCAATATGCTTGTCTTCTTTCTCTACATTTAGTGGATGATCTTCAAGCTACAATTTCTTTCTTTATCAAGCCAATTCAAGGGAGCATTGATGATCACAATTCTCCTCGCTCTTTCCCTCTCTCTAATTCTCCAAAACATGACATATTGTACTTAATTAGGCTCTCATAGTGCTTCCTTTGCATTATTTTATTTATGCAATGGGTGTCTCTAGTGTTTTTCATTCTGATGAAGCACACAATCCAAAAAATTGGAATTAGATGGACGTTTGACATATTGTACATTTTTAGGCTCTCATAGTGCTTCCTTTGCATTAGTTTCTTTATGCAATGGGTGTCTCTAGCCTTTGTCATTGTGATGAAGAATGCAATCCAAAAAATTGGTTGGTTATTATGCAATCAAAATACCATGCTATTGTGAAGAATGGTAATCAGTCCTTAAGTGATTTTCCTCCATGAAAAGGGCCATTGGGGCTAAATGGGTACACAAGCTAAAACATAAGCCTCATCGAATGGTTGATGTGTATAAGACTATGCTTGTTTCCAAAGGTTATGCTCAAGAGAGAGGCATTGAGTTTGATGAGATCTTTGCTCCCACATTGCGAACGACCATTGTTCCTAGCATTTGGGCACTTACAACTCATCACGGTTGGAATGTACATCAATTGGACATTAAAACTATATTTTTGAATGATGATTTACATGAGGAAGTGTATGTACTTCAACCCCATGGTTGAAAAGGCATTATATGGTTTGAAACAAGTACCACATGCTTGGTATGTGAAAATGCATATTGTACTTGCTAGCACATGAGTAAGGGCTTGAAAACAAGGTGTGCAAGGTTAAAAATTCATTATATGGTTTGAAACAAGCACCATGTGCTTGGTATGAGAAAATACATGCCTACTTGCTAGAACATGGTTTTGAGAATAGCCCAACTGAGAGGATCTTGTATTCTAAGCATGTAGATGATCTACTTCTTATCATTGTTGTATATGGTGATGATATCTTGCTCACTAGTCCTAATGAGATGCCTAATGTTGAATTTAAGGCTGATTTTCATGTCTTTTTTGAGATTTCATATTTTGGGCATTCACATCATTAATATCTCTCATATGTACAAGTTTATGCATTGTCCAAGTGTCAACCATTGGTAGTCATTTAAGCACGTCTTTTGCTACTTGAGTGGTACCTAGCTACTCCGATTATTTTATACCAAAGGCGAATCATTACCAATAGATTTACATGCTTTTCTTACTCAGATTGGGCTAGTTGATATGGCACTTGTGTGTTCACTAGTGGTTTCTGCTTCATGCTTGGTAGCTCATGCATATCTTGCTTGAGAAAGAAGCATCCTACTCTGGTCACTTCTAGTTGTAAAGCTAAGTATATAGAAGCTCTCACAATGATTGTTGAGTGTGTGTGGCGCAAATGCCTTTTAGATGATTTAGGGTTTCGGTTACTCTTCTACCACGACCATCTTTAGTCAAAGTGAGAGCGCACCAACCGTGAATACTATCACGCGAGTGTGGACTCTTCCTATCATCATATTTTCTCAGTCGTGAGCATCGATGCAATGGCTAGAGAACTTCAACTTCTGATTTCTAGCCATCGATCCAAAAAATGGAAGCATGGTGCCAATCATGGAGATGGGCATTGGACAACATAGATTGGCGAATCGCGATGCGGCAAGGCAATGGACATTCGACAATCCGCGTCATAGGTCATGAAGAATGGAATGTTGAACACAAATGTTCTCTCCTAGAGAGAGGGAAACCCCAGATCCCACGGCTTCCCGCCAATAAACAGTAGTGAAGCTCTCACTCAAAAGTTCCAAATTTGAGTGAAAAATAAAAAACAGGCTACCTTTTGCATGACTCCAACCTTTCGTAGTCCAAAGGAAAATCAAAATTCATATGCACATTGAAATGTTGCTCTTCAGTTTTTGTCTATTTTCATTCTTTTGAGCACTGAAGCATTCATGCAACAACATTAAATGACCCAAATTACGAGTCCCAATGCCACCAACTACCATTGCTTTGTGATCACTTGGAAGTTGGCATTGGGTGAGGGCCTAGACTTCATAGTAATATATATATACACACACACATATATATATATATATATATATATAAGCGGTATTTGATACCTTTCCAAGATTTCCAGGCATCATATGACTCCTCAAAAATTAACTTGGGTTTCACGATGAAGCCCAAGTCTAATTTATAGCCTTCATACGACGCCTAGAAAGGCTAATCACGCCTGCTGGGGCTTCAAATTTAAGCACTGCTTGCGAGGTCCGAGTTATGAAGCAGCGTAAAGTTTTGCTTTTAAAGCAGAACTTTCGAAGTTTATGTTCTTTAGAAATTTGTGAAGATGATTAGGTTAGGAAGAGAAAATGGGTGGACTTTGAAGCCAGGACGTTCATCAAATCGGCACATGTATTTTCTGGACATGTCCGCAGTGACTTCCCACGACTCGCGAATGGGAATTTCAAGCTCGTGGCGCGATTTTCATAGAATCTGACGGAAATTTGTAAGACATTGAATAAACTTTATTTTAAAGCACACGTGGAATATTTTATGTGCGGCAATGTTGGCACATTATAAGGCTGGAGATTCGAGATGATGCGCAGTTCAGAATCATCTCCAACATTCTACTAGGGGAGGCACATAGAGAGAGAGAGAGAGTACGTCTCTGTTCTCTCATCGCATTCTGTATGGGTAATTGTTTGGTCTGTAGCTAAGATCCATACATTCATAGTCATCAGAAGGAACACTCTTGTACCAGGACTGCGACTCTACCAGTGAAGGATTGTAATCCTTTCACTCTTATTCTCCACTTTCGCAGTCTCTGGGACTTAAATTCCGTCTATAGCCTAGGTCGTGAGCTTGGCCGTGGTGAGTATGGCATCATACGAAGCTATAAACGCCGCTCTTCGGGGGCATTGTTCGCCTGCAAGTCCATTGCCAAGGTCTCACTTAGAGACCCTCAGTAGATGGAACGCATCATCAGTGAGACCTGCATTATGAAATGCCTCTCTAATTCCACTTGCTCATTCGTAGATGGGATTGTGCGCTTGCATGATATTATTAAAGATAAAGAAAATAATATTATTATCTCTCATTTTAGAGTTGTGTCGTGGAGGTGATCTGTATGAGAGGTTTAAAGAAAATAAGCGTTATACAGAAGTCCATGCTGCTTTTCTTATGAAGAAGTTGTTGGAATATATATATTTATGTCACAGTATGGGCATCATACACCATGATATCAAGCCGGAGAACATTCTTCTAGTGGACAACTCAGAAACATCCCCTATTAAATTGGCTGACTTTGTTCTTGCGCTGGAGTTTAGAAAAGGTAAAACTCGCTTTTCTCCTGGCTTTGGGCAGAATATAGTCTTTTTTCTCGACGTTCAAGCTGTCTTGCAATGTTACTGATAAATTTGGATATGCATGGCAGACGTTTTCTGGTCTGGCTGGAAGCTCCTACTACATGGCTCCAGAAACATTTCAAGGGGAATATTCTGAAGATATCCAGATCTTCTCTCGTATTGGGCATTTTTTACACCATGGAGACGCACCCTAGATTTTGTTAGCTTTGGCATTGGTCCTCGTACTTCTATGGAGAATTTCCCACATGAGAACTTCTTTTTTGTTCTCAGTGAGAGGATGCAATAGATCTGCAAACTTGAATTCCCATCGTATCTACAAGCAATTAACAAACCACCTTTTATTAAGCAGGTTATGGAAGTTGAAGTTCTTCTTGATTTTGGAACGATCCAATATAGTGTTACTATTAATTCATCGCAGACCTTTAAGGCATGAAAACTCCTAGCCAACCATGGGGTCCATTTGCATGTTCGATGAGGCATTAATACCACTTATAATGAAGTCTCGATCCTCTAATTCAACTATGCGGCTGGAATCAATATATTCAAATCTGATCCAATGTCTTCTATCCTAGTTCCAAGGGTTCTTCTACAAACGAAAGTCTTAGCTCAAGAGCCTTCTTGCTCTTTGAAGGTGGCTTCTCTCCACACAATTAATGCCAACAACTGGGAATCAAATGGATTCATTTTTTCTTATGCTTGCACCCACATCCAATCATTGCGCACAATACTAAAGCTTCGTATTGTTCCATTCCTTCAAAGGTGAACCCACCAGATAGTGTAAAGCTAATGGACACACATAATGGCTGGTAGATTTACTTCACATATATGTTGTTTTTTTGCCACATCATCCATACTGAGGGTGAATAGGCATAGGAAGGTTCGGAGATTGATTCATGATGCTTCTTTGCAGTGATTCGAAGGCCATCTCGGTCACACAGTTCAGATGAGAGGAATAGTTTGATGAATAACAAGATGTATTCCATCCAATGTGGAGGCTGTACATAATTTTGACCATTGGGAAGGTCTTTTGACAATGTTTCATTACAAGAATTGTGGAAAGTGCCATGGGAGCTTCGTCAGCTACAACATAATATTATTCAGTTAGATACGCTGCCACCATCTATTGAGTGGAAACAAAGAGTGAATCATCTACGATGTCGTCTAGCGATCCTGATGGGCTGCTATGAGGGCTTCTAGGCCTTAGAAAAGAACAACATTGGGTACTCCTTTCGGTATTCAACCTGGAAGAATGCAACGTGTGGCTGGGTTCCATTGTGTGGAGACAAAAGAAGAAACTCTAGGAAGTATTGCGCATGTGATTGCAAGATTCTGCCATACTTGCAGGGATGACCTTAATCCACCTTTTTGCATCATTCACAAAATATGCATCGTGCCAAAAATGGAATGACGGTCTATCCTCTGACGTTGAAATCCATGCGCTCACGACAATAACAATCTGTCAAACAAAAACTCCAGGAACTGTTGTGCATTTCATTACATGATTGCACCATACTTGCAAGGATGAGCTTGATCCACATTTGTGTATGATTTGCAACATATATGGATTGATTGTCTATCCTGTGAGTTTAAACTACATGCACGTGCAATAAACATGTGCAAAATAGAAGCATTCTTCATCAAAGGATTTGTACATAGAGGGGCATTATCTTTCATAGGATGCTCTTGACGTAAGAAACTGAAGTTTCATATTTGCAATGCTGATAGTGATGCTATTCGATTTGTTGCACCCACTTCCTTTGTATTATGGTAATAAAGTTTGATTGTGGGTACTTTCCTGAAAATGGCCCTCTATCACTTTTTTTGCCTTTCTTAAAGCTATACATCTATATGTAGAACGGTGGGGTTCTTCCAATCTTGAGATACACTTTCGTTGGAATTTGTTGTTTTCTAGGTGACTCTCTATGATGTGTTTTTTCTTTTTTCTTACTAAGATAAGAGTGAGCCAAATTTGAGGGCTCTTGGGGCACGAGAAGAAAAGTTGACGTAGATATGCTCTCCTATTGGGCATCTTTTACACCATGGAGACACATCCCTAGATTTTGTTGGCTTTGACATTGGTCCTTGTACTTCTATGGAGAACTTCCCACATGAGAACTTTTTTGTTCTCAATGCGAGGGTGCCACAGATCTGCAAACTAGAATTCCCATCGTATCCATAGCCAATTAACCCACCACCTTTTATTAATCATCTTATCAAAGTTGAAGTTCTCCTTGATTTTTGGTCGATCCAGCATATTGTTACTATCAATTCATCACAGATCTTTAAGCCACGAAAACTCCTAGCCAACCAAGAGGCCCGTTTGCATGTTGTCTGTGGCATTAATACTACTAATTATCGAGTACCGATCCTCTAATTGAACTATGTGATTCCAATCAATGTCTTCAAATCTTATCCAATGTCTTCTATGCTTGTTCCAACTGTGCTTCTACAAACGAAAGCCTTAGTTAGAGAGCCTTCTAGCTCTTTTTTTTTTTTAATATAAAGGAAGTTCGGCATTAGCCTACTCTCCCGGACTTGAATTAAATAAAGAAAAGTACAAGAGAAAGGGACTACTGCACATGGGACCCCCCAGATCCCACAAAGCAGGGGGAGGTTTTACAGAACTTAGATGACATTACAAAGAAGGTTAATTACCCTCTCATCACCCTCATGTGGGGCCCACATGGGTTTAAGCTTGTTATTGATCAAGAGGAGTACTTGATGATGCCTGAAGGGGGGGGATTTCTTACAGTTAGCAATCCTTTTGCCAAGGAGGAACAACGATTTCTCAATTGACCACTCTTTGGGGCAGTCACCGAAGTTGATGGCACATCTTTCCCGCTAGATTTTCCAAAGGACCTCCCCTCTGAGAGTCGCGGAGCAGCCAATCGCTTCTCCCAGCAGGGCTTGCTGCCAACTAGGATGTTTCTAAAGTCAGATTTTCTTTCCAACCGTCTGCCAAAGTTTGTTGGAGTTGGGGCAGGTAAAGAAGATGTGTGAAACATCTTCGATAGACCGGTAGCAACGTTTGCACCAGGGAGGAATCCCACAAAATTTGTTAGCCTTAAGGTTGGTCCACATTCCATGATGTAGAATTTGCGATAAGAGGACAAAATTTCTAACTTCTATGAGGGCTCAAGATTTGACTTCTACTTGTAGACAAAGCTAATGGACACACATAATCATAGCTATTTCACTTCTAGTTGTAAAGAAAGTTGATGGAAGGATAACGATGACATCTATTTTGAACACATGTGAGATTGGCGGGACCATCTGTTTGAATCAACCCGTATCAGTCATTATTGACAGTGTGTGTAACATCACCGTGTGGCGAATTCGCATTCCTTATGATTGGTTGATGAAAAAAAAGACTCGTTCGATATAGACATAACAGAAAGAGATGGAAGTTGGAACAGAGTGGTCATGTAAGTTCCGAGTTGTGAAGTAGTGCAAAGTTCCGCTTTTTGAGCAGAACTTTCGAGGACTCTGTTCTTTGTGAATCTGTGAAGGTGATTAGGTCAGGAAGAGAAACTGGGTGAAATGGGCACATGAGTCAAGCTGCTTGCTATCTTCACTCTCGGGGCCCGAGTCTTGAAAGTTTTCTAAGACATCTACAAAGATTTTTTTCATTAGAAGGCCGGAGAAGATCGCAGTTCAGGCATGTCTGTGCAGAAGACGCGTAGAGTTTCTTATCCATTACGTTGCCGGTGATTGAGAGAGAGAGAGAGAGAGAGAGAGAGAGAGAGAGAGAGAGAGAGCTCTACGCAGTTTTTTTATTTTCGCATCGAATTCCGTATGGATAATTGTTTGCTCTGTAGCTTGGATACATACTCATCGGATGGGAATCAGATTGTACTCACGCCACTCCTGTTCTCCTGATGAAACATAATTAAATAATGTAGTACCCCTCCCCCTTTCTCTCTCTTGCTAGGCATCATTTCATGGGTTGTGACATCTCTATCCCTAGTGACCAAGGATGTACATTGGAATGCAGATGAATCCAGGTTAGTGCGGCTGCTAATAATGGTGGAACTTTTGGTGTTGGTGCACCAGTTTCTTGGGGAGGTTATGAGTTGCAAAGAGGCAGTGCTCGACGCTAAGTATAGATTTTAAGGTCTCAGGCAACCAACAGAGATGCTGAATGCTCAGTGCTTACAAAAGGTGAACTGATAGTCGTCAACGGATGTGTGATTTATCTTTAAGATTTGACACAAGCTACAATTGGAAGATTTTTCAGCTTTCATTGGAGTTCGTGAGCCGTGTGGCAAGGGACATTCTGACATTATTTTGATCACATTGAGCTGTTGTGATCCAGATAGAACAGAGAGGTCGTTTTCATTGCTCTCCCTCTCTCTCTCTCTCTCTCTCTCTCTCTCTCTCTCTCTCTCTCTCTCTCTCTCTCTCTCTCTTCTTCTCTCTCCTCCCCTACACTCTCTGTCTCTCTCTCTCTCCCTCTCTCTCTCTCTCTCTCTCTCTCTCTCTCTCTCTCTCTCTCTCTCTCTCTCTCTCTCTCTCTCTCTCTCTCTCTCTCTCTCTCTCTCTCTCTCTCTCTCTCTCTCTCTCTCTCTCTCTCTTTCTTCTCTCTCCTCCCCCGCTCTCTCTCTCTCTCTCTCTCTCTCTCTCTCTCTATCTCTCTCTCTCTCTCTCTCTCTCTCTCTCTCTCTCTCTCTCTCTCTCTCTCTCTCTCTCTCTCTCTCTCTCTCTCTCTGTCTCTCTCTCTCTCTCCCCCTCCCCCCTCCCCTGCAGCCTCTCCCTCCCCCGCAGCCTCTCCCTACCCCTCCCCCGCAGCCTCTCCCTCTCCCTCCCCCCTAGCCTCTCCCTCCCCCTCCCCGTAGCCTCTCCCTCTCCCTCCCCCGCACCCTCTCCCTCCCCCTCCCCCGCAGCCTCTTCCTCCCCCTCCCCCGCAGCCTCTCCCTCCCCCTCCCCCCGCAGCCTCTCCCTCTCCCTCCCCCGCAGCCTCTCCCTCCCCCTCCCCCGCAGCCTCTCCCTCCCCCTCCCCCGCAGCCTCTCCCTCCCCCTCCCCCGCAGCCTCTCCCTCCCCCTCCCTCGCAGCCTCTCCCCCCCTCCCCCGCAGCCTCTCCCTCCCCCTCCCCTACAGCCTCTCCGTCCCCCTCCCCCGCAGCCTCTCCCTCCCCCTCCCCGCAACCTCTCCCTCCCCCTCCCCCGCAGCCTCTCCCTCCCCCTCCCCCGAAGCCTCTCCCTCCCCCTCCCCCGCAGCCTCTCCCTCCCCCTCCCCCGCAGCCTCTCCCTCCCCCTCCCCCGTAGGCTCTCCCTCCCCCTCCCCCGCAACCTCTCCCTCCCCCTCCCCCTGCAGCCTCTCCCTCTCCCTCCCCCGCAGCCTCTCCCTCTCCCTCCCCCGAAGCCTCTCCCTGTCCCTCCCCCGCAGCCTCTCCCTCCCTCTCCCCCGCAGCCTCTCCCTCCCCCTCCCCCGCAGCCTCTCCCTCTCCCTGCCCCGCATCCTCTCCCTCCCCCTCCCCCGCAGCCTCTCCCTCCCCCTCCCCCGCAGCCTCTCCCTCTCCCTCCCCCGCAGCCTCTCCCTCCCCCGCAGCCTCTCCCTCCCCCTCCCCCGTAGCCTCTCCCTCCCCCTCCCCCTCAGCCTCTCCCTCCCCCTCCCCCGTAGCCTTTCCCTCCCCCTCCCCCGCAGCCTCTCCCTACCCCGCAGCCTCTCCCTCCCCCTCCCCTGCAGCCTCTCCTTCCCCCTCCCCCGCAGCCTCTCCCTCCCCCTCCCCCGCAGCCTCTCTCTCCATGGGCATGAAATCAAGATGAATCATGAAAAATATCCACATGTTCCTCAATTGAGGTATGAGGTTATGGACGTGTTTGATATGTCAGACTTTGGTGATGGTAGTTTTGATTCGGTACCCTAGATGCAATAATGATCTTAGAAGGGAGTTTTTATTATATATGGATACGACCTTCTGTTCACAAATTCAAGGCATGACCTAGATTCTATTCATGGGCCTTTCCATGAGGACAAGCAGTTGGACCAATCGGCTTCATTTGAATTGCCCGGGATTAAATCAGTGAGGAAATAACAAAAGAATAAAATGAGAATCTCAGATGGCAAGTGAAAGGTAAAAGGTAATTGTTAAAAGTGGAGTTTCCACCAATCATTCATCAGGACTACCTATTTTTGTGGATCCAATTCAAATCAAGTGGAATGTTTGATTTACCCCTTCAATTTGGGCAATCGACCGGCCCGTGATCAGTGGATGTGAAGAATCGGCAAGGCCCTCTTGGCCTATTGGGGCGTATAAAAACAATGGATTTGTGCTCATTAAGGGTACAATTTTGGGTGGGTATATTAGTTCAGATACACATTTACGTTCGTGCAGAAGTCCTCTCGTGGACTTTGTGGCTTCAAGCCTACTGTAGGAAGTCACTCTGTGGTGTGGATACAGAGCGTGGATTTCCTAGTGGAGGGCTAATAGCTCTATAGTGTAAAGAGGGTGGCTTGGTTGTTCTTCTCTGTGAGTCATTGTTATTGTTAAGACCTATTTTCTAGAGAAATTCTCCACTATTTGTATTACTCTGCATTAGTCTGCATACAATTGGCCCTATTATGCTGATGAGAAGATCCGCATGAACTTTTGAGCATCACTTTGACAAATCTTGTAATCATCTAATTCGAATAAAAAAGTGTATGGTCTTCCTTGGTCATTTGTTGTTCATATTTTCTGAAGTATTTACCACTCTGTGCAATCCTTGTTATTTTCCTGCTCACAGAAGTCTTAAAGGGTATACTTCCCTAAAGAGAACCTCCCTTGAGTAGGAGACGTACTAGAAGTGTTCATTCTTTACTCTTGGTAAAAGAGATACCCCAGTACCTCCTTTATAGTTTGGCATGCACAGTGGGACCTTTGCATTTCTCTGAGAGGTATTTTGCCATATTACATTTGCGAATAGGTACATGACCCATACACGAGCAGATAAGGAGTCTCTTTGTGTTCGGAGGAGCCTTAACAAGTTAGCCATAACCACGACTAGTTAGTCTACCTTCCCTCTGCCCTCCCTAAATTTATCTATTGATTTGGGTGCGACACCATCCTCAAAAGAGGGGTATAGGAGAACTCTAGACTTCTCCTGAGATACGTCTGAAGAAACACCAGTACAAATGGAGGATCTCTCTCATTTACTCTCCAGATTAAACATCAAATTCCCTACCTTCAAGGGACAAGCTTATGAGGACGCTGATGATCATGTGAGGAGATTCATCTCTTTATGCCATGGACGAGGTCTGCAGAATAGAGAGGATACAATGCTGGCACTCTTTCCATCCACATTGGAGGGTCTTGTAGATAAATGGTATAGTCAATATGCAGATGGCCATTTCACTACATGAGAGGATCTGAAGGCGGCGTTCTCACAGACATTCCGAGCAAGTGATTCCTCGGAAAGAGCTCTAGATCAGCTAGAGAACTTGAAGCTAAGATCAGGCGAATCCTTTCAAGAACTTCACACTAGAACAAAAGCAAAGTCTTTTCCTCCTGGAACAAGTTCAGGTTACGACTACGGATATTCGGCTTGTTGCATGACTGCCACATGCTCCACGTGACTTTTTGGTTAAAAAGTGGATAGAAAAGGCTCTGCCCAGGTCATCTCAGCAGAAGCTTCGTGAGTCTCTTAGATTGGATTCAACTCTCAATGATTTTGTTGCAGCGGCATCACGCATTGAAGAAGCAAGGCAACATTTTGAAGGGGATACACAACCAAATTATGCTACAAACCTAGATCCTATTGGGCAACTGAGGAGAGAATTGGAGGCATTGAAAATGCAACAAAATCAACAAGAAGAGAAGGTCTTGCCACCACTGCGTCGCACTAATGACGAAGTAGCCCAACTTTGCCATGAGTTAGAAGATTTGAGGACTACTCAGGATATAAGGAGAAAAATTTGGTGCACAATCTGTAACAACAATGGACATTCCAATGCTAATTGTCCCAACAAGGTAAGCTGTCAATTTTGTGGGAAGGATGGGCATGAAGCTAGAGATTGTTACTACCTCAAGGGTACACAGCAAAGAGGTAATCCTCAAACTTTGGATTCATACTATGCTAGTACTTCAAATACATCTAATAGGGAAGAGAATCGGCCTCCAAAGCCTAGATATAATAGAACTTGGATGTGCTATCATTGTGGTGAGTACGACCACATGCAAAATAGGTGTTCTCTTCCAGAAGATGCACCTCCCTGTCAAGATTGTTCAGAGGCAAAGGATCATTATACCAAAGATTGCCCAAGAGGTCGTCCTGCTCCAATCCACATGATTGCAGTCTCTCCACAAGAAGAAGGTATGACTACTCAATCTTATGCCGTTTCATCCTCTCCAATGCCCATGATGACTAGAGCTAGGCAAGAAGCAACAATCCATAGGGAGGAACAACAAGGATTAGAGGATAAAGAGGAAGGAAAGAAGTCTGGATGGAAGGACCAAGCAAAAATTGAAGGAGCTTATGAAAAGATGGCTACTTCTCTAAGGGGCCAACCAACAAAATTGCAAGAAGACACTCATAAGGTAGACATTGAGCAGATCTTGAAAGGTATTCATCACAAGATTAGTCTGTATGAACTTATAAGGATGGATTCAAAAATAAGAAGTGATTTATTAAAGATTATACACTCTGCTCACTTGGTCCAATCACCTAGTATAGATGGTTTCATGGTTGATTTTCCCCCTGCACCCTTAGAAGACAGCAAGAGATGCGGCATTATCAAACGATTTTTATTTACAGGAGGCGTTTTTGCAAACACAGGCCAAAATTTTGCTTACTAAAGCCATCGCACTTAGTTCCGTTAGAGTAGATGCTCAGATTTTAGAACCCGATACCCTTAAACAATTATTAGAAACACTTAAGAAAAAAATAGCCCGCACATTTAGACTAGCAAGAAATATGTATCTAGAAGGAATCGTAGAGCAACAATGAATTTTGTAAAAAAATCACTTGCGGGTTCGAGTCCACCATGCATGCTAGTGTTAGATGGCCGCCGGAGTAGGACAAATGTATGCCGGATGTAACGGAGTTCCTTGAATTACGGGCAAAAGATGGTACGCGCACTTTGTAAATCTATATAAAGCAATGTAAGGAGAATGCTCCAGAGAGACGTTTTTTTCTAGAATTGCCAGATTGTTCACTTGATTTTTTTTCAGATTATTGTTTACACTGTTGCAGAGTTTTGAGTATTGTGAATGTTGAGTTCTATATCGTATACTCGTATTGAAATTCATCGTAACGTGTGATTCAGTAACCCATTGCATGCCTGAGTATTGTTATCATGTTGTATTGCTGCGTATTCTTCAGTTATTGACGTACCTTGAGTCAGTTCAAGTAAGTTACCTGGCTACATGAATCGAATAAGTAATCTGTTGCCCTGTCGGAGTATGTTCTGTGTGTTTCTATCAGATTCATTGCATTCAATGTAATAACTGTGATCCCGAATATGAGTACGAGCTAGTATCTTCGGTAACGTGGACTTTTGAAATCACGGGCAAGTATGATAACGAATGAATCTGTCAGCTATATTTTTCACTTTGGTTTATTTACGATATAATAGAGAATCTATAGAATGGACTAATGCTCTGTTCCAATAGCAGAATAGTCTGAACAAGTTCCATTTGCAGGTGTAAAGAAACTCAATATTGTCTAGTTACCGCAAGTAGCTAAGCTAAGACGTGTATTAACGTTTTGATGTTGTGATTAAGAATTGGGAAAAGAGTACAGGGCCTCTGTCTAACAGACCCCTACCACTCCCAAGAACCCACTTGGTCTGATAACGTCTTTCGGTGGTAGAAAGTTTAATACAGTTTATGGTGAATCATTATTTTACGTTAATATTTGTCGGTAACGATTTCGGTTAAGTTATTAACACAGCGTAACTTGTTACCATTTAACACTTGGCGCCGTCTTTGGGAAAGTGGCATCATAGTTGCTAGTCATCTGTCAGAATTAGATTATCGTTCGATTGGCAGTAGCAACAGAACCTGATTGTTGCATACTATACCGTTAGTAATACTATGTGAATAGTACAAAATATGATACATGCCGGTTACTCGATCCGGTGAAACGTATCCCAAGAACCATCAGTCTGGAGTACTAAATCCAACTTTGGGAGGTACGAGTACAACTAGGACTGACCAGTTGTCAAGAAAGTTAAGAACGTCAAAACTGATTTCGGTCATATTCCAGTAGAACCTGTTACGCCTCTGGTAGATTCCGGTACTACTTCGGCACAATCTGTCAAAGATATAGTAACTCCAGAACCTACCAAGATGCTGTTGGAATCTAGTTTAACACTTTTGGAAAAAAAATTCAGATTCATTTACGATTAGAAACGCTTTGGTCAAAGAAATCGGCGAAAGCAAAAAAAACGCCAAATTCGGGCATAATTTCAGTTCATTCCGGTGAAATTTCAGTAAGAGAATCACAGTTTTCCGGTGACGATTTAGCATTTTTTGTTGAATCTTCAGCCCATCTGCCATGCTTGGAAGCGAGTTCCCATACACTGGACATCAAGGAGGAAGGAAGGCTGTTCGACACAGAGATTCGAAGCATATTAGACAAGATAATCGCACCGAAAAGTGCGTCATCCGACGATACAGATCCCGGTAGTTCAGCAGGAAAGTATAACACGCTCACGATGAATGGACAACAACAGTTATGTCCACCCAGGCCACCTCCAACGGGAGTGACGTACACAAAGTTTGGTGGGTTTCCAGGAGATGATCCGGATGCTCATGTACGTACGTTCGAGATAAGTTATGCAGTTCTCAATCATCCACCAGATCATGCCTACAAAGCCATTGTCTTCCAATCTACACTTGTTAATGAAGCAGCTAGATGGCTTACAGAATATGATATTAATCATTTTGGCACCTACGAAGCAGTAGGAGATGCTTTTCTGCAGGGATTCAGGCTAAAAAAAAATCCAGCCAAAATTTTTTATTATCTACAGAATAACAGACAGAAACCAAATCAAACTGTACAGGAGTATGCTACTCTCTTCAGAACACACTTAAGGCAACTACCACCGGCCCATGCTAACTTACCAGATGATGTTATCACTCAGTGGTTCATCAATGGCTTGGTTCCACAACTTAAGCAAATCATGATCATAAGATGTGTCGGAGCCATGTCCCTCGACGCAATGATTGCAATGACTCCGCAAGTGGAACACAAAGTCGGTGGATTTACAAAAGATTTAGAATGGTTAAAATCAAACAAGAATGTTGCAGAAGATATGACTAGACAGGTATAATGCAACATACGCAAAAATTCAGGACATACCAGTGCCAATTGCGCACTTAATCAAACATTCTGCGCTATTTGCAACGTTGCCGGACACACCACCGAAAACTGCGCATACAATGCTAGAGTACAAGGAACAGCAACTGTCAATGCAATTATCCAGGAACAAGGACAACTAGCCAATCACTATGTGCCTCCACAAATGAGAAACAACCAACAACAAGGATATCGAAATTACCGAGGACAGAGGAATAACAATTATAATCCAAACCGCTGGCAAAACGGACCACCACTGGAAAATCCCAATTTACCACCACCACGCTGCCATTTTTGTGGTGAATTTGGACATATTAGGAGATTTTGCAAGGATGCAGCTGAGTATGATCAAAGGAAGAAGGAACATCAAAATCCAATGGCCAACATCACACCGGTGGAAATACAGGCTGCTGCAATCCAAACCCGTTCTGGTAAACAACTGCAACCGGCAGCAGAAATATTTGAACTAGGGATACATGAACAACACAGAATGTATAACAAAGCTAGTCGATGGACCACAACAGAACCACCAGTCTTCCCAGAACCTATTCTGGTGACTCAAGCTTCGTCAACAAAGGAAGGAACGCAACAAAAGGAAGCAACAGCGGAGCCATCATCAGCAGTAGACATAAAAGCAGATACTTCTGCATCAGCGGAGACCTCAAGTTCAAATAAGAAGGACAACCAATCTCAACAGGGCTGGGAAATTTTATCCAAGGCATCTATCACTTTGCCTCTAGGCCAACTTCTGGCATTAGTACCTGGGATGCGACAATAGTTCTAGCAGCAGTCCAGTCCGGTGCCTTCTTGTATTCCGGCAACAGTGGCAGTTCAACCAGAACCTGATTCTACTATCGATCATTCAGTTCCCTTGATTACAGTATGGTATAAGAATCATAAAATTACGCAAGTATTGATTGATGAAGGCTCTGGTGTTAACATTGCGACGGCGGTCTTATGCAAAAGATTAGGATGGACCGAAATCGAACTAGTTTAATTTTTTGTTAGAATGGCAGATCAATCAAGAGTCCATCCTGTAGGACTTGTGCGAAATGTACTTATCACTTTGCAAGGTACGACCTTTAAAATGACCTTGTTATACTAGATTTGCCGGAATCCACTTTGGATTACAACCTTCTTTTTGGCCGACCTTGGCTGAAACATGTGAAGGTAATACAGGATAAGTTTGCACAAGAGCTTACGTTTAAAGATGCCAATCGTAGATATGTGGTAAAATTAGATGCTATATAACCTTGCAAGCTACACGTTAGACCGTATTTTGCTGAACCAGTCCATATGCTAAATGGATTGTTAGATGATGAAGAAGAAGAGTTTCTGAAAAGTAACGCTGACTTAATTTCCTTAGGGAATATTGATCGACAGCCCATTGTAGATAATTGGAATGCTTCAGTCTGTACAGTAATACCCGTCATAGAAGAGGCTAAGAAGGATGATGATGAACTGCAGCAACTTCTTAAACCAACAGACAACACAGAGAAACATCAACAATTCTATGTCCCCGAAGATTAGCTGATTACTTACAATTTAGGAGATGAAGATCATCCGCGTCCTGTGAAGATAAAGCAAAACTTACCGGAAACATTTCAAGAAAATTTAATCCAGCTACTCCAAGAATTCACTGATGTCTTTGCATGGGACTACAAAGACATGAAAGGATTAGACCCCTCTATCTACGAGCACAGGGTCATGCTGAAGCCAGAAGCAAGACCGATAAAGCAAACCAGCTACCGGATGAATCCCCACTATGCCTCCCAGGTAAAAGTAGAACTTGATAGGTTATTGAAAGTTGGATTCATCGTGCCAGTAGAGCATGCTGAATGGATCTCTCCGATTATGATTGTGCCAAAGAAAAACAAGCAATTGAGAATTTGTGTAGATTACCAGAAATTAAATGCAACAACTGCACCGGATCCCTTTACAATTCCCTTTTTAGATACCATGCTTGATAGAGTAGCAGGTCACGAGATGTATTCATTTCAAGATGGATACAGTGGCTACAACCAAGTAAGAATGGCCGAAGAAGATATACCGAAAACTGCATTTATTACCAATTGGGGTGTCTTTGCTTGTACGGTAATGTGGTTTGGATTAAGAAATGTACCAAGCACATTTCAAAGATGTATGCAAGAGATATTTTCTCCTTATCTCACTTCATTTATGCAAGTATATCTCGACGATTTTTCAATTTTCGGTAAGATGATAGCACATCTGTTTCATTTACGGTGCTGCTTTCAGAAATGCAGAGAATATAGACTCTGTTTGAATCCAAACAAATCAGTGTTTGCGGTCTCATGTGGCAAGTTACTTGGCCACATTGTATCTGCACAAGGTATCCAAGTCGATCCAGATAAGATTTCGGTAGTATTAGAAGCTCGGTGCCAGCTTCTCCAAAAGAAGTTATGCACTTTATGGGCCACGTACGGTGGCATGGAGGCACTTACGGTGGCTTGCTCATCTGGCTATACCACTAAACAAGCTAATCAGCAAAACACCTCGACAATTTGAATGGACCAGAATGCTAGATAGCCTTTGATTGTTTAAAGAATT
>CM035439.1:52143412-52161805 GCA_020310875.1 Ceratopteris richardii | reverse complement strand
CTTGAATGTGCTATAAAAGCGGTGGTTGTAAGCCAATTTCTATGCCATTAGATTAGAATTTGAAGACAAATACTACATGAGGTGAAGCATTGGAAAATGCTACTATGTATAGGAAAATTATGGGAAGTCTTATATGTCTCACAATTACAAGGCCTAATCTAAGTTATATTGTTGGACTTGAAAGTCAATTTATGTAGGTTCCTAGGAAGCCACATTTGGATGCTCTAAGGTGCACTCTACCTTATGTGAGTGATACTTTGGATTATGCATTGCTTTATGAGGCTGGTGTAGATTTGCAGGTTTATGGATACACAGATGCAGATTGGGCTGGTAGCATTCTAGATAGAAGATCTACTAGTGGCTTTCTTTTCTCTCTTGGGAGTGTAGCTAATACATGGAGCAGCAAGAAGCAACCCATTGTTGCTTTGTCCAGTACAGAGGCCGAGTGTAGAGGTGTTGCAATGGCAGCATGTGAGGCATCATGGCTAGAGATGCTACTTGCAAATTTAGGTGTGGAAGTGCTAAAGCCTATCACTATCTATTGTGATAATCTTCCTAGCATACCGTTACCACGGAACCCTATTTTCCATGCTAGAACAAAGCATATCGAGGTACATTATCACTTCATCAGAGAGAAGGTATTAGCAAGTGATATTGATCTTGTTTATGTGAGAAGAGATGAGCAGGTTGTTGATATTTTCACCAAAGCACTTGGAGCTGAGAAGTTGAAGGAGTTTTGGGAGATGCTTGGATTACAAGATATGGCGTTGAGCTTGAGGGGGAGTGTTGAGATATCAAGCTCAACATGTGATGATCCAAGATGACACGTACCAATTTTTTGTTTCTCTAAAATGTATAGTGGTCACGCCGGTATATGCCAGGGATACTTCATTGAGCTTTATTAGATTTATCTACCGAGAGTGATGGCACATTTGTTCCTTGCCAACTCACATTCACGGACATTAGGTTTTTCCTTATGTACTGATCTTTATATATTGCACTTGTTGTATTCTTGTTTTAGGTCATTCTTGTACATTCCTTTTATGTAATAGAAGAAGAAGAAGAAGAAGATCATTCTTCCTTGCTTCAATCTGTGTGTGGTTTTCTTCTTGAGAGTGAGTGTGTGTGTGAGAGCTCTCTTCCTTATCTCCTTTCTTCTGAAAGATGGGTTAGTTACATGTTCCATACTCCATTTCTCTTCTTTCCATTTCTCTCAACTCTTGAGCGTATCTTCTAATCGAAGGAGGAATTATGCACTCCACTCAGCTAGAAGCATAAGAGTCTCTTGACAAGAATTCTCCTTTTTTTCTTTCAATTGAATGAGCCTTTTGTTTGGACACCATTTCATCTAATTGTCCAAATGACCCTTGGAACTGTAATCCTTACTCGTTAAAGAGTTGACTAGCCTCAAACATAGCATGAGCTATTTCAACCATCTTGATGCACAATTTTCTTCCTCATACCTCTAGGTTCGCTCTCGGGTAGGTCTTGTATAATTGTGCTCCATTTGTTCCTTCTCTTAGTTGTTTCTAATACACCTTGACCATCATTTCCAAGTCTTCTAGGATAGGATCTACTAATATTGAAGCTGAGTTACAGATGGGTGGGATTTGTGTTGGGAAATGATATTTTTGCTCAATAGTTCTAGCCTTGGTCTCATTTAGGCTACCTTCTAGTTTTGCTAATTTCTTTGATCACTTTCTCTTATTTATTTCTCTAGAATCTTTCCATGAATTTTATTTGATTTAACAAGACTCTCCAATTTGACTAGATTCTGATTCCTTTTCTGGCGACATCTACAAAGGAGATCGTGAGCTCTCAGAGAAACCCCTCATATTCACAAAGAACCCCCATTCTCATATTCAAGATGCAAGGAAAACATGACCATGTTGATAGAGAGACAATTTTATTAAAAACAAACCTTGGTTGCATTATCCCAGTATCTATCACATCACATGTAGATTTACAAATTTTTTGCGGACATCAATCTTACAACATGCTTGAAAAAGATCTTTTTAAAAATATATTTTTTCATCGAAATGAGCTTCAAGGATAAGACATCTCTTTGAGGAACATTACACTTGTAAGAGTTCATGATCTCCCATGGTATCCCATGGGGAATATTTATCCATGTAGAGTCATAAGTTCTTAGATCTCTATTCTTGTTAAAGAATAAAAGAGAGGAGCTCAATATCCACACGTTTGGAGGTTGGTGATCTTGATATTCAATCAATTACCTAAATCAAGCCTTTAGACTTGATTTCTTTTTTATCTAGATTGTAGGAAAGTGATTTTTTTCAATCAAAAACAACCTCAATCCTGTGCCATTTGGACTCAAATTCATTGAAAAGAAGTCATGGACTTCACAATGAGTTTATATAAAAAGTCTCAACTACTTGCCCATTATGTTGATGGAATATACAAACACTTTTCGTCTCGATTTTGTTCATTCTTCATTTTTTTATCTACAACATCATCTCCAACTTCAATCAACTTGGAAAGGATAGTTTCTCTCTCTATCATGGTCAAAACTTTATGAGTCAATACTTAATAGAAATTGTAAACATATAGTAAAATGTTGTACGACTCAATCCAAAATAGCAAGTCTCCTTGAGTAGTCTTTGCGTAGAATTATTTTTTTGCATCAATCATTTTCATTGAGGATCCAAAGTGCATTGTGGATTTATAATTGAAATAATCACAAGCCAAGAAGGCGTACTTCACTGCAACAAACTAACAATTATGACCACCACGTGCTGGAGAGATGACTCTCCTCCCAACCTTATGCCTGTATACATAGCTGCTCGAATCAACGAGGGACCACAAATGTAACTAGAGTCCACAAGTGCATGTGCAATCTCCTCCACTCATTTCATATCTTCCACTAGAGTCTACTAGTGGCTGGAGTGATCTCCACACTGCCTTAGTACCTTCCACTAGAGTCTACTAGTGGTTGGTGTACTGACCTCTTGAGTTAAGTCTCTCTAGACTCAAGTTAACTCACGTTAACTTGAGTTAGAAGGCTCTAGAGCTCTTTGGGCAAAACTCTCTCCCATGCTCCCCATGGGGATTGAACCCAAGACCTCCTTCTTCACAAACCATGAGACTTAACCACTAGGCTAAGTGGATCACTTGTTTAAGAGAGCACATGGACTTATGCTTAAGTCTATTCTTGAGATCTTTGGTCCTACAGACGAGTGACCAAACGGTGTCGGATTTCAATTTTTTCTGAACCATCTGGACCCTTAGATCATAGACTTACTTTGTTACATTCTTCCCCCCTTGGGAAAAATTTTCGTCCTCAAAAATAAAGCTATATATAATAAGTGTAGGAAACCCCCAGGCCTCATGTTCTAAAATTGGAAGAACATGGTCATGTTCTAATTCTAGAAGAACATGTCTCATCTCTATGGTGGGATCCCTGCCCAAATGATTCAAAACACCATCCAACTTTGCAGGTTGATAAACGGGTCAAAGTAAAAAGTAGTGATTGAATAATAAGGGTGGATCTAAAAACATCCCTAACCATTTCACTATGTCTCGATGTGCGATCTGGGCACAAACATATGAAATGGATGGATTCTAATTACTAGTCCATTTCTGGGCATGATTGGTGCATGGACTTTAGTAATTAGGATGGGATTTATATCCCAACCAAGACTTTGAGAACTCTTGATTCTCTTGAATTTGATTTGGAAAACTTGAAGTTTGGTTGATCCAAACATCTGACTTGGATGTTTGTACAATGGTTAACTCCCAACCAATAGTTACTTGATTTTGTCACCCGACTTGAGGACTATTTGGTCCTAATAGGCTTGAAAATCATATGTAAACTGTAGGAGAAATTTTTCCATTTACTTTGGATCAACCTTACTATATCTTGACCAAGTCAAGTTCAAAATGAAAATCATCCAATCTGAGGATACTTTTCTCAAAGACTTTAACTGAAAGTTCTTGGGATTTGTCAATCTGATGATCAATTCCTAATTCTATGTTCTGGAGTGTACTGAACTCTAGAAAGTCATAAAAGGTATGCTAATAATTGGAAGCAAACCCAAATGAATAAGTCAATCTTGGACTTGTCATCTTTTGAAGATTGAATAAGCTCTTGTACAGAACATCTATCTAGGATGTTTAATTTAGTTATCTAGTTCCAATCGGCTCACCATAGACTTTTGTGAAAGGAATCAGATACCATATCTGAGCCAATTCCAAAAGATTTGGAAAGCATAAGGAAATAACTAAAAATCTGTATAACTAATTCAAACTTCTAAGATATAAACTTGCTATGATTAAAGTACTTGATGACCCAGGACTTTAACTTCTGAATGATCGGTTCCAACAAGGTATTGAATCATTTTTCTTCTATCTTTAAGATAAATTAACTTGATTCTCAAAAATATTCAAAGCAAATCGAAAATATCATCAAACCACAATATACTAGCGTGATACCCAACATCAATGTGTCGACCCACTAACATTCTCTTGATGCATTTTACTCAAACATGCTTTAGTTGAGACTAAGTTCTTGCCTATATTCAATCTTTATGACTGCTGGCTAGGAATGCAATTCTTGTGCATTGCTTTGAGTCAAGGATTGAATTTTCCAAGTTACACTAGGAACTTGTAGCTTGACTTACTCAATCTATTCCTTAATCGAAAGGCTCAATTCAAATTCAAAGTCTCACTCTTTCAGAAATTTATCAAATATTTCTAAATCATAATCACTTTCGCTTGAAGTGTATCAAGAAGATCTTGGAAGTTATACTTCATATCTTCCTACGAACTTGATCTTGAAGTATCTTGAATCATACTTTTAATTTCCTTGAAGATCATATATAACTTTAAAATCCATTCTAAGAATTAAAGATAATTATCATTACACAATCCGATGTCCCATACCATCTTTCCTACATCAATCTGAGTATAAAATCTGGCATCCCATACCACCCTATTTTATATTCACATTAATGTGTGTGTGATATTTATCCTAAAGTCTAAACATATCTTGATAGAATACCTTCTCACTTCAAGAATTTTGAAGTTTTAGGCATTATCTCTAACTTGATATTCTAGGTTTTCATTCCTCTACACAATCTTTTTACGATCTTGTGCTTTGCCTTTGGGGAACTTGAAACCTCAATTCTTCTTTAGTTGGGTTTTCAAATGGAAACTAACTAGAATTCCAAGTTCTTGAATTTGTCCAATTCAAGTCCAATTGGTTATGCTGGACCAATTTGTAGCGAGAAGAGTGGTTTTACTACTTTTCTTTAGATTCATGGGGATTGAACCCAAGACCTCCTCCTTCACAACCATGAGACTTAACCGCTAGGCTAAGTGGATCACTTGTTTAAGAGAGCAGATGGACTTATGCTTAAGTCTATTCTTGAGATCTTTGGTCCTACAGACGAGTGACCAAACGGTGTCCGATTTCAGATCTATCTGAACCAGCTAGACCCTTAGATCATAGACTTAATTTATTACATTCACTCTCCAAAAGCAAAATGGCTTATCATGTGTTGTTTAGTAAGATGAAACTTCAACACTTTGAAGGTCTAATTTCTACCACTTTCAAGCTACTCCAAATACTTACAGCAATATCAGAGCTATATCAATATGGGTGATGTTTTCCCTAAATTATTGAAAATATTGAGAGGAACAACTATGGTTCTTTGAAAATCAAATAAAAGCTTAGTTACAAGGTAAAAATATCTATGGAATTGTAGCAGGTGATGAAGTCATGCCTAGTCCAAGTTTCCAAGGAGGACCTACAAAAGAAGAGAGAGAAACTCACACTTTTGTCTGCAAGGGATGCTGAACCTAGGTCATATATACTAACTCTACCTCTAATTTCTTCTTACCACATATTATAATATGAAAAACATCTCAAAAGACTTAGGATGCACTTCAGATCTTCTTCTGTGCTAGCACCAAAGCTAGAAGGAACCATTTGTGGAATGAGGTTAACCAAATAAACAAGAAACCAAAGAAAACTATCACTGATTTTGTCACCAAGATTAAGGAGGTGGCATATAAGTTAGACTCAATTGGAGAGTGGATTGAAGAAGAGGCTATGATGAGGAAAATTCTGAATGGAATCACAAGTGATAAGCAAAGGAAATCCTTTACAATTGCATATGATCTCATTTTGGATTTTGAGACTCATGATTTCAACATACTCTTTCAACAATTCTTCAATCAAGAGTCTAAAAATAATAGGATAGAAGGTTACTCTTATGAAGATAATTGAATAAGTGCTCTATATGCAGATAAGAAAGAGGAGGAGCACAAAGGAAAGAATAAGGAATACCATGATGAGGAGATTTCCCTATCCATCTATGCAAACAGAGCAAGTGGAAAGAGAAGAAGAAAGTAGAAAAGAAAAAAAAAAATCAAAAGGAAAGGATGTTCAACCTTATGTCCATTGTAACAAGACCAATCATACCCCTCAAAATTGCTTGTTCAATGGAAGAACTCGGAAAGGAAGTAGTCGAGGTGGATTTGGTAGCACTAGAAGTGGAGGAGGACACAAATTCAACAACAATAATAGAACTCATAATAAAAGAGACTTGAGAAACTATTAAGAAGATCAATCACATGAAAAACATTGCTTCTAATGAAACTGAGTCACAAAGAAGGTAAAGAATATGAACATTTGTTCTACATAAATTAAATTTGTTCAAATCGTGTTCTAGGTAATGTTGTTCTTTTATCTAACTTGGAAATACTAAAGCACAAGCATGAAGTATAAATAGGGGATGATTGGTAATGTCAAAGCTATGAATGGAAACACAAACATTGTGAGTAATATTCTCTATGTATGTACTATCACTAGAAACCTAATAAGTGTAGGCCAAATTATAGAAAAGGGCTTGCAAGTTAGGTTCACCCCACATGGAACTTTGTAGATGACCCATTTCAAGGCTTCAAGAAGATAGCCAGAGGTATGAAGCATGGTAGAATCTTTTCTTTTGAAATAGTAGAAACGAGGGGCTCTACTTAACTTTGGATCTCAAACCATAAGTGGCTTTAAGAATGGCATTAGAGACATGCTCATGTGAATGAAACAACCTTACAAGATATAATCAGGGATGAAAGTGTTCTATGACTGCCAAACATATCAAAGAAACACATGATAAAAGAAGTGATGCTTGTTAAGAGAAGGCACAAAGGCAAACTCTCAACCAAAAAGTATACATCCAAAAAAATATATTGGACCTTGTACACATTGATGTGTGGGGACCAAGTCAAGAACCTTCATTAGTAGGCTTAAAGTATATTTTGTTGATGATCACAATAGATGGACAATTCTGTAATTTATCATGAATAGAAGTTAATTGTATGAATGCTTCAAAAATTATCAAGCACTTGGTGAAAATCCTAGTTGGATAAGCAAGGACTATGCTTGAAGAGAAATAGCTACCACATTATCTGTGGGCATAAGCAATCTCAACTGCTATGCATCATGTGAATAGACTTCCATCGAAATATTTTCAAGGTATGACCCCTTATGAAGCTTGGAATGGTAGAAAACTAATTCTAGGTCATTGCAAGGTATTTGGTTTTGTAGCCTTTATACATGTACCTTCAAAAATCCAAGGTAAACTAGATGAAAGAGCAACCAAGGATAACTTTATTGGCTATGATTCAGCTCAAATGGGCTATAGTCTCTATAATCCATCCAGAAACAAATTTAGCACAAGCATGGATGTTGCATTTGAAGTCCATAGATGATGAGAACAAGGAAAGGGTAAATTTACCCAATGATCTTGATTTAGATTTTCATCCATTAGGTAGCAACCATGGTACACATGTACACAACTCAAGAAGTCCGTCTGATGATGATAAAGATGAGAAGGAAAGAGACTATAAGATCTTGAAGTTAATAGAAAAGTCCAAGATGCAATAATGTGGGGAATGCTCCAAACACATTCCTAGAATGTCAAGAAGGGAGAGAAATCAACCTAAGAGGTATGGATGTGACTATTCATTTGTAATAAAGCACTCTATTTGTTTGTCCAAAGACTCAATTTCAGAGAAACCTTCAACACATGAAGAAGCCAAGGGTATCCTTGATTGGGAGACAGCAATGCAAGAGGAGATAGAACCCTTGAAGGAAATGGACACATGGGAACTAGTTCCAATTCAAACCAATGAAAAGGTAATAGAGTGCAGATGGGTCTAGAACTTGAAAAGAAATTCATATGGATCAATTTGTAGGTACAAAGCTAGATTCTTTTGCTAAAGGATGTGCTCAAATTTAGGGCAAAGACTATGAAGAGACCTTGTCATGAGTTGCGAAAATGACCACCATCATGACGTTGCTTGGTGTAGGAGTGGCAAGGAATTGGAAGATACTTCAACTTGATGTGAAGAATGATTTCCTCAATGGGTGGATCATTGAAGAGTTATACATGTCATTACCTCTAAGGTTTTAAAACTATAATTATCCTTCTTTTTTATGCAGGATTAAAGAGTTTCTATATGGATTAAAACAAGCTCCTAGAGCTTAGAGTATCATATTGGTAACCTACCTACAAGATCAAGGTTTGGTAAACTATCTACAAGATAAAGGTTTCAATTCAAGCAATACAAAACTTTCTTTGTTCATCAAGAAATTTCACAATGAAGATATCTATTTGTGTGCATATGTAAATGAAATATTATGAGAGGATATGACTTGAATGGTATAGGAAGTATAGAAAAGAATAGGTAATAGGAGTTCAAAATCATTGATCTAGGAAAGCTCATATTTTTTTTAGGTGCAAAAGACATATACACAAATCAAGGAATGTACTTGAGTAAAAGCAGTTACATTCATGATCTACTCTTGAAGTTCAGATGAAGAATGTTAAACCTATGGATACACCTTTCAAAGTGAACCATAAACTCAGTGCATCCGAAAGTGGACAAATTGAAGATATTAGATAGTATCAAATATTGGTAGGTAGCTTGATCTATGCCACTCATTAAAGGGGAGATATGTCATACAGTGTAGGAGTTTTAAGACAATTCATGCACTCTCCAAGAAGAGTGCATATGCAAGAAACTAGCAAAGTACTCACATAGCTCAAGGGCAAAATCAATGAAGGTATATTATATCCTTATTCATCAGATTTTGATCTCAAGCTAACCAAGAAGCACATTCGTGAGGATCCAAGGATGAAATTAGAAGTACTTTAGATTTCCTAGTATTTTCAAGTTCAAAGCCTATGTCATGGAGTTCCAAGAAGCAACCAACATATGTGTTATCTTTGATTGAAGCATAATGGAGATCTTTCACAATAGTAACACAAGAAGCTTTATAGCCAAGGGAATTAATTTTATACATATTTGGGACTTATGAGTTCCAAAACTCGTATATTTTGAGATAATATATGATCTATGCACCTATTAGCAAAATGCTTTTTCCATGCAAGAACCAAACCCATAGAGGTTTATTATCATTTCATTTAGGGGAGAAGCTCATGCCAAAGGATATTGTCATTTCTTTTGTTCAAACTGAGAAGCATGTAGCAGATATGATGGCAAAGGCACTTGATGGAATAAAACTTTGTAGGTTTAATTCTATAGTTGGTATTCAAATTATCAAAGAATCAAGACTCAAACATGCTTCAGCTTGAGGGGGAGCTATACATGAAGCTTAAAGCATGCTTGAGAAAGGACTTCTTCAAAAAAAAAACTTTTTCATTCAAATGAGCTTCATGGGGACATCATTTTGATGAAGATGAATCTTTTAATAGGAGGTTGCTGATGTTTTTAATAAATCACACACCTAAATCAAGCCTTTAAACTTGATTTTTTTTTGGAGATTGTAGGAAAGTGGTTTTATCATTCATAACCAACTTCAAATGAGTGCTATTGAAATCCTAATTCATTGGAATGAATTTGTGGAATTCACAAAAAGACTATACAAATACTCTCAAACACTTGTTAATCATGTTTATGAAATATAAAAAAACACTTTTGTTCTCCATTTTTTTCATTCTTCATTTTTGTGCATTATCATCTCCAACTTCAATCAATTTGTAGAGGTTGGTTCTATCTCTTGACTGATTCAAACATTATGAGTGAGCAATCATTTGATAGGTAATAGTTTCCACAATTTATTCAAAGTATTATATTTTTTAGTTTAGTATTTTGTGAGGAATAGTGAATTTAAGGTCTCTAGATCTATCTCTACACATGCGTGAAAAGTTAGGACTACCACCAATTAGATTTAAGCTTATGATTATTACACAGGTTGATGATAATTCCATATCTTATGAATTTGATCTACTCAACCCTATGTGTGAACTTCATCTATTATAAATTTCATGAATTGAAATCAAGCTCAATGTACTGAACATTTGAAGTTGTATGATTCAATCCAAAATAGCAAGTCTTCTAGACTAGTATTTATGTAGACGTATTTATTTTCCATCAATCATTTCTCATTCATTATCTAAAGTACATAATGGATATAATTACACTAAACACAATCAAAGAAATTTCATTTAACTCTCCAAAAGCACAAGGGATGCTCTTCTACTAGGTATATAGATCAAACTTCAACATTTGGAACCTGATATTTCCACTACTTTCAAACATCTCCAAATACTTACAAAGTTCACTTGTTATCACAATCCTTGAATTATTTTAGGATCGCCATGAAGTTTCTGTAGCATCGAAACCTTTGGATCCTTTGTCAAATACGAAATAAAACTTTGATTTGCTTGATTGGTTTCTTGATTTCTTTGAATTTTTTCCATCTATTCTTGCAACTCTTTGATTACTCCATCAAGGTGCAGGGGATGTCTCACCTTGACATGTAGCAAGTGATGAGTAATGCCCTCAACTTCTTTTTGGAGATTCTTAAGTGATGCCACAATATGTTCAGATGTGTTTCCCATGCCACTAGATGTTGATTAGAACCTAGTTTTGCAAAAATGTTTGGGGAGCACTAGATTGTGCTCTCATACTAGACTCAACAAGACTTCTCAAATACATTTCTAAATATAAGGTCACTAATCTAGGGGAAATAACATAAGAATATACAAAAATTACAAGAATTGACACGACAAGTGATAGGTATAAACAACTAGACTTGATGGCATACAAGGTGTCATAACATCAAGATTGTAGGTATGAAATAGGATAATAAAATTACAAGAACTTCCCTCACATGCATGAACTAGATAAACAAAGTAACTAGATAGGATCTCATACTATGCAATGTTAAAAGTATAAGGCTATAAATTTGGAAACTAGATTATAAAACTACAATAAGGAGTAAGATGAAAATATGAACTCCAACTTAGAGAATGTTACTCTATGAGCTCCAAAAGTTGGCATTGACAAGACTCAGGATACATGTGGTCAAGTCCTCCTTCTATAGGTTCTCAAGGGTGTTTACAAACTATAAATTTCATACATGATGTTATCAAATTAAAAGAGGGTGTTTTGATGTGGAAAGAAGGCAAGCAAAGACTCTAGCTTGGGGTTTTGAGATGCTTTAAATGTCACGGTGGTTAGATTTCCAAAATTTCTTACTAATCATGATCTATGAAAGTGACACGACATTTAGGATGCAAGAAGGTTATTTTTGTGTCCATGAAAAGTGATGGTTTATGGAGAAACTAAACCATTAAAAGGTAGATGAAAGTGCACTTCAACGTACAATTTAAATAGAAAAGAAAGAAATAAAATAAGTTCCAACAACTTAAGAGTTGATAACTATATATTCAAAAAATCTAAAAGTAGACATGTCTCCATTAAAAGTATCATATCTTATACAATGTTTAGATTGTCAATTACGTCAATAATTGTACAATTTTTTTAAGTGCTTGCATATGAAACTCATTCAACTAAAATAGATCTATTGATAAGAACACTACAAGAATAAAGGGGGTCTATCGACACCTTGAATTGAAAAAAATAAGTGTTGACAGCCACTTATGCGATGCTCATGCTAGATAGCATTGCAAAAGTGACACTGCAAAAGAAAAATAGAAAAAATAAATCGGGAGCATCACATAAACAATGTAGAGCATTGCAAAAGGGACGCTTATAGTTACCATCACTATGAGCATTGAAGCTAAGCGATGGGCCTAGCGACGATCACAAACTAGATGTGATGCTTTAGTGGAGCATAAGCGATGCGCTATAAATTGAAAAAGAAAATTGATTTTCTCTAGAGCATCTATGCGAGGATCAAGTGAGAGAGTGAGAGTGAATGAGTGACTAAATGAGCAAATGAAAGAAAACAAGCAAAGGAGCAATCAAACGAGTGAAGGAGTGATGGAATTAGCAAAGGTACATGCACATACATACACACATATGCACACACACATGCACATACATACACACATATGCATACACACACATATGCACACGTATACACATATACACATATACACACACATATACATATACACATATACACACAAAATCATACACACACATAGATATATACACATACGCATACACATATAGATACTTTCACATATACATACACACACATATACACTCACATGCATACATACACACATGCATGCACATGCGTATGCATACATACATAGACACATGTGTACACACACATGCACATAAATACACATATATGCATACACACACATACACACATATACACACACATACATAGACACATATACACACATACACAAATCCACACATATGCATACATGCATATACACATATAGATATATGTACATATACACATACACATACACATATACATATAGATACTTGCACATATACATACACACACATACACACACACACATACTCTCACATGCATACATACACACATATGCATACAAATTCATATGCATACATAGATACATGTATACTCACATATGCACATACACATGTACATATGCACATACACATGTACATATGCATACAGACATGTGCATACATACTCACATGCATTCGTACACACACATGCATATGTATACATACATAGACACACATGAATATGTATACATACATAAACACAAGCACATACACACACATATGCATACACACACATACACATATACACATACACAAATACACATACACATATACACATGCACACATACACATACAAATACTTACACATACATACACACACATAGATGCACATATACACTCACATGCATACATACACTTACATGCATGCAGACATAAATATACACACATACACATACACATATAGATACTTACACTTATAGACACACACATAGACTCACACATGCACATGCACATATAGATAGTTACACATACATACACAAACATAGACACACTTATACATATACACATACACATATAGATACTTACACATACATACACACACATAGACACACATACATACACTAGCATGCATACATACACTCATATGCATACATACGCACATACACACATATACACAAGTGCACACATACGTATACACACACATGCACATATACACATACGCATACACATATAGATACTTGCACATATACATATGCACATATATACACACTCACATGTATACATGCACACACATGCATACACACGCATACATATGTTGGAACAATTCGACAAGCCTTCACATTTGGCTTCACTTGAAGAATCATATGAAGAAACATGTGATGAGTCACATGAACCATTGCTTGTAATTGTGTGATCATTTACCATTTGTAAATGGTTAACTCATTAAAGAATCTTGTAAAAGGCTACAAAATCGTGGAGTTAGATAAAGCATTAGTTATGAATTTGGATTGATAGAATATCTCCTAGATCAATGGGATAACTTTTTAGTGAGAGCCAAATTTGAATTTCAAATTCAAATTTGACGAAAGTCATTATAAAATATGCTTTTAAACTCATGCTCCTAGAGGCATCCTATTTGAAGCTCTTCCACTAATCACTTGTTGGCTTTGAGTAGCTCACTTCATTGACTACTCATATCAATATCATTTGGCATCAATTCCTTGCCAATGATCTTGTGAAATCTTGTTCCATAATACATATACATCATTGAGTATCTCTTTTGATTTCTCTGCTATGTCCAGTCAATACAATGAACTGTGAATAATCATATCTCCGTGATCTCTCCATAATTTTCCATTGTCTATAGCTTGTTGAAACCAGCTCAGAGTCTCCCTCATGTTATCAAAGTTTTAGGTTATTTGCTTCAGCCAAATGGGAGAAATCTGCATCATAGTGCTCTCTGGACATTCTCTGCTAAGTTCTTAAAAAGTCGGAAGTAAGCATCCAAGTGCTAAATTGATTTTTCAGTGTTGTGAGCACTGAGCAAAAGTTCCAACAAGTGTCAAGACCAAAATAGCAAGTTTGTTGGTTACTAGCTAGTTGCAAGGTTATCTATTTCGATTCAATTCTTTGAAGCATCATCTCCAAAGTACATATGTACTTTATTTTTCTCATTTTCAAGATAAGAGGGCCTAAAACACAACTCTTAAGTAAAATAGAGCAGGTACTAAGCAGGGTTTGGCAGTACCACCTTAGTTCTTGTGGTATCCATCCATCTCTTCGAACAGTGGTATCAGAGCAAGTTCACGTAAAGTGGGAGATGGTTTCCCTTATTTTATTGATAAATTGGATAGGAACAACTAGGAAGCATGTTCCTTGAGGATGAAGACATATTTACAAGGCAGGAGTCCCTATGGATACATATCAGGAGATGAGGAGATGCCCATTTTCAGAAGCAAAGGACAACCTACAAGGGAGGAGCTTGAAAGGCTCAACTCATGGTGTGCCAAAGATGCTTTATCAACGACATATCTACTTAACTCTATCTCTCACTTCCTTCTTCCACACATTAGGAATTGTAAAACTTCCCCACAGACTTGGGATACATTGTCTTCATACTTTTCTTCCAATACAAGAGCAAGAAAAAATCAACTATGGATTGAGTTTACCACTCAAAGGAAGCAACCCAAGCAAAGTGTTTTAGATTATGTGACCAATGTCAAAGATGTGGCTGACCGATTGGCAAGCATAGGAGAGGAGACTTAAGAGGAGCAAATAGTGAGACAGGTAATCAATGGCATCAAGGCAGATGATAAGTGGGAAGCTTTCACAACTGTTATGGACCTTTACATGGATATGCAAATTCTAGATCTTACCACACTCATGGGACAACTCTTTACCCATGAAGCCAAGCTCAACAAAAATGGAGAACCATCAAGAGGTAACAACTCTTCTACCCTATACACAGATAAAGGAAAGTCTAAAGAGAAAGGGAAAAGCAAAAAGTTTGACGACGAACGTACTAATTCTGAAGCTGACTATAGAGGGAGAGGTAGGAACTCAAGAGGAAGGGGCAGAGGAGGTAAGGAAGGTAGGGGGAGACCTTTCAACTCTTCCCTATGCAACATATGTGGACTATCTAATCACACTTGAGATGAGTGTTATAGGAACTTCAAGAATCAGAGAGGAAGAGGATATCAAAGAGGTGGATACTCACAATCAAGAGGAAGATTCACCCATAATCAAGGCTACAACCATGGTTACAACAACAACTACAACAACAATTATCAAGGAGGATACAAGTAAAGAAAGGACTTCAACAATTACATAGAGGATCAAGAGGATTCTCTTCTTATCATGAATATGACTTCAAAACAAGGTATGAATGATGAGCACCTCTTCTATATTGACTCAGGTTGTTCAAACCATGAATCAGACAACGTAGCTCTTCTTTATGATCTTGAGGAACCCAAGGGAAAGCACCAAGTACAAATAGGTGATGACACCAAGCATTCAGTAGTCAAGGTAGGAAATGTCAAAACTTCTGATGGGAATAAAAATCTGTTGAGCAGGGTTCTTTATGTACCTACAATCACCAAGAATGTGATGAGTGTTGGACAAATAGTGGAAAAGGGTTTGCAAGTTAGGTTCAACAAATATGGGGCTTTTGTGGAGGATCCCAACATGGATTCAAGTGAATTCCCAAGGGAGAGAAAACAAGTAGACTATTTACATTTGAACTTGAGGACACTAAAAATATTGCACTTTATAACTACAAGGATCAAACATTGTCTAATCTTGAAATTTGGCATAAAAGATTAGGGTATATTGGTGATAGAACCTTGAAGCAAATATGTAGAGATCAATGTGTTCTTGGGATACCTAATGTATCCAAGCAACACATGATCTATAAATGTGGTGCTTATGAGTTTGGTAAATCACATAGGTTACCCTTTACAAAGAAAGGCTACATGCATGAGGATTACTTAAAACTTGTCCACACAAATGTGTGGGGACTAAGCAAGGACCCTTCAATTTCAGGATCAAGGTACTATGTGTCATTCATTGATGATTTCAATAGGTGGCTATCTTTTATTTCATGAAGCACAAAGATGAAGTGTTTAGTTGTTTCAAAACATATCTTGCACCTGAGGAAAATCAAAGAAGAAGAAGTCTAAAGAGAATAAGGTCCGATGGAGGAGGTGAGTACTTCTCCAATGAATTTGATGCATTTTTGCAAGAGAGAGGTATCAAAAGGGAGATTACTACAAGGTATACCCGTGAGAAAAATGGGGTAGCAGAGAGGAGAAATAGGTTGATTGTGGAAGCAACTAGATCAATGCATAATGAAAAGAAATTGCCTAATTATTTGTGGGCAGAAAGTTTATCTACTGTCGCTTATCTTATTAACAGGTTACCATCCAAATAACTTGATGGGATGACCCCATATGAAGCATTGCATGGTACGAGCCTATCACTTGATCATTGTAGAATATTTGGATGTGTTTCTTATGTGCATGTTCCATCCCAAATTAGAGGTAAGCTAGACCCTAAGGCCGAGAAGTGCATGTTCATAGGGTATGATTTAGATCAGAAAGGATATAGATTTTTTATAATCCATCCAACAAAGGATTTCTGGTTATTAGAGATGTTGTGTTTGATGAGAATGATTCTTGGTTTGAAAGTGAATTAGGAAGGTCAAATTGCCATATGACTTAGAAGGGGAATTTCCAAGCCTCACCAAGGAGGAGCCAAGCCAAATTGAAGACATCAAATCTCATGATGAGGACATCAACAATCTAGAAGAATTCAAGGCATGGAAATCAAAGGACAAGGCTAAGATGAAGAGTTCGGAAGACTTACTTGTAGCATCCAACCAAGCTCTAAGGAGATCACAAAGGGAGAGCAAGAAACCAATCAGATATGGGTATGACACTTCATTAGTTACTAAGCATTCCATTTATCTTGCTAAGGATTTATCACTTGAAGAACCTTCTTCATATGAAGAACCAAGTACCAAGGCATAATGAAACAACGATATGGATGAAGAAATAGAAGCACTCCAAGGAAATGATACTTGGGAGCTAGTACCCAAGAAGGCAGCAATGAAGGTAAATGGTTCAAGATGGATTTACAAAATCAAAAGGAACTCATATGGATCCATAAACAGGTATAAAGCTATACTTGTGGCTAAGGGTTTTGCACAAACCCAAGGAGTTGATTATGAAGAGACCTTCTCACCTATGGATAAAATACCAACCATCAGAGTATTGGTAAAGATGGCTTCATCTTCCAATTGGAATATGTATCAACTAGATGTGAAGAATGCTTTTCTCAATGGCTGGATTTCAGAGGATGTTTACATGGCTCAACCTCGTAGCTATAAAGACCCAAGCAAGCTAAATTATGTGTGCAAATTGAACAAATCTCTTTCTAGTTTGAAGCAGGCACCTAGGGCATGGAATCATAGGTTGACTATCTATCTTCAGGATCAAGGATTCATAATGAGCAAGGCAAATTCTTCTCTGTTTGTCAAGAAGAGAAACTCAGAATTCATATATTTATGTGTGTATGTTGATGACATCATCCCGACAAGTAGTGATGCCAATGGCATCGAACAAATCAAGAACCAAATGATGCCGAAGTTCAAAAATAGTGACCTAGGGTTTTGAAGTACTTTCCTGAACTTGAATTATCTACACAAACTTTAGAATTCACATTACTTATAAAGTAAAATTATCGTTTTACTTGTTTGCATATCTTTTGTCGTAAGTATCCAAGGAGCATGTGCACAAGTCGATTTCTAACAAAACTTGGCCATAACAAGTCCCTCTTGATGCATATTAGCTAATAGAAGGTCCTTGTTGTATCAATACAATACAACTTCCTCACGAATATCTATGGATTTATGAAATATATAATCTCCTATATCAAGAGCTCAAAGCAAAGATGAAGTCAAACCTTGTACCAAGCTTTCTGAATCAAGAACCTTTCTTGGAGAGTGTTGATGATGATATTGAGATATCATACATTGTGCTTCCTAAGAGGACTAGATTACATGGTGGGTCATATGAGGTAACAACAAAGGGTGGAGGTGCATTAGTGTGTTTTCCAAAGCATTGGGATTCACAAGAGAAAGGTGGATCAATGTTTTCAGAA
>CM035439.1:52010912-52138412 GCA_020310875.1 Ceratopteris richardii | reverse complement strand
TATACCTCTTCTGTTATCCAACCATTCAAGAATGCATTATTTAAATCTAGTTGAAGTATCTTCCAATTCTTGGAAGAGGCAATACTAAGCAAAGCCCTAATAGTAGGCATCTTTGCCATAGGAGAGAAGATCTCCTCATAATCAGTTCCCTGAGTTTGTGCAAAGCCTTTTGCTACAAGCCTTGCCTTATACCTGTTAATGGAACCATCAGAATTCTTCTTGAGTTTATAGACCCATCTTGAGCCTATTACCTTCATGGATGAAGTCTTGGGCACCAAATCCCAAGTGTTGTTTTCCTCAAGTGCTTCAATCTCTTCCTTCATTGCATGCTTCCATTCTGATTTTGCTTTGGCCTCTTCAAATGATGATGGTTCCTCTTGGTTTATGTCCTGTGCTATGTAGATAGAATGTTTAGTTACTAATGAGGTGTCAAACCCATACCTTTTTGGTTTTTTCTTTTCCATCATAGATCTTCTTAGGCCATGATGTGATGATTCTGCCTCATGTCCAAGTTCTTGCAATTTTTCTTTACCTTTAGACTTCCATGCTTTGATATTTTCCATCTGAGATTCTTCATCATCATCCGAGGTGTCTTGTTCTTCAATCTTTGGTTGTTCTCTACCAAGGTTTGGAAAATCTTCTTCAAGATCATATGGTAAATTGACCTTCCTACATGAATCTTCATACCATGAATTGTTCTCATTAAAAACTACATCTCTACTTACCAAGAATCCTTTATTGGTAGGGTTGTACAATCTGTAGCCCTTTTGATTGTTGTCATATCCAATAAATACACACCTTTCTACCTTTGGATCCATCTTGCCTCTAACATGTGAAGGAACATGAGCAAAAGCAATACATCCAAAAATTTTACAATGATTTAAGCTTGGTCTTCTTCCATTCCAAGCCTCATATGGAGTCATCCCATCAAGGGATTTTGAAGGCAACCTGTTAATCAAGTAAGTGGTTGTAGATACAGCCTCAACACATAGATAATTAGGTAAATGCTTCTCATTTAACATGGACCATGCAGATTCAACAATTGTCCTATTCCTCCTTTCTGCCACTCCATTTTGCTCAGGAGTGTACCTTGTAGTTACCTCTCTTTTGATTCCTCTTTCTTGAAGAAAAGAATCAAACTCATGGGAGAAGTATTCTCCCCCTCCATCTGACCTTAGCCTTTTTAGTGATTTACCTGTTTGATTCTCCACAAGAGCCAAATATCTTTTGAAAAACGGAAAAACTTCATCTTTGTGTTTCATAAAGAATAGGATAGTCCATCTGCTGCAATCATGAATAAAGGAGACATAATACCTTGATCCAGATATTGAAGCTTCCTTGCTAGGTCCCCATACATCTGTATGAACCAACTCCAAGAGATCTCCATGCATATAACCTTTCTTCATGAATGGTAACCTGTGAGACTTTCCAAATTGACATGCACTACACTTATAAATCATATGTTGTTTTGACAAATTAGGGATTCCAAGTACACTTTGGTCCCTGCAAATTTGCTTCAATGACCTTTCACCAATATGTGCTAACCTTTTGTGCCATACTTCCAATTCTGTGAGTGTCTGACTACCATAATTAAAGAGAGCAATGTTTCTAGTGTCTTGTAATTCAAATATGAACAATCTACCTGCCTTTTCACCTTTTGCAATTCTTTTGAATCCTTGACTTGGATCTTCAACAAATGCTCCTGCTTTTGTGAACCTGACTTGCAACCCTTTCTCTACTATTTGCCCAACACTTATCAAATTCTTTGTAATGGTAGGGACATAGAGTACCTTACTGAGTAGGTTGATGTTTCCATCAGGTGCTTTGACATTGCCTATTTTCTCCACAAGATGTCTTGTATCATCTCCTGTTTTTACCTCATGCTTATTCCTTGGATCTTCTAAATCTGATAGGAGTGTCACATTTCCTACCACATGATTTGAACAACCTGAATCTATGTAGAAAACATGCTCATCAGATTTACCTTGTGGCATAGCCATGTTCATGATCAATAATGAATCCTCTTTGTTTGAGTCTTCTGTGTAGTTATTGAAGTCTCTCCTTCCTTTGTAACCTCCTTGATAGTTTGAATGATTGTAGTTGTTGTAGTTGCCATGATAATTGTTGAACCTTCCTCTTGAGTAGCCATAGCTTCCTCTATTGTATCCTCTTCCTCTTTGGTTCCTGGAATTCCTAAAGCAATTTTTAGTTGTATGATTAGTTAATCCACAAATAGAACATGAGTTGGAGTCTTGGGATCTCCCCCTGCCTTGTCTACCTCCTCTTCCTCTACCTGTGCCATGTCTTCCTCTACCTGCATAGTTAGCTTGATATGTACCTGCTTCATCATCCACTTTCTTTGCCTTTCCTTTGTTATCTTTGGACTTGCTTTTATCAGTGTATAAAGCTGAAGATTGATTACCTTTAGAGTTGTCCAATGAGTGTATTGAAATCAGGTACATGCATGTCCATGTACAAATCCATAGTTGTGGTGAATGCTTCCCACTTGTCATCTGCCTTCAAGCCATTGATGACCTGCCTTACAATTTTCTCTTCATCTATTACCTCTCCAATGCTTCCCAACTAATCCGCTATGTCCTTGAGCTTTGTGACAAAATCAGTCACATTTTGTTTGGGATCCTTCTTGAGAGTTGTAAAATCCAGCCATAGTTGATGCTTCCTAGCTTTGGTACTTGAAGAGAAGAAGGCTTCAAGTGCATCCCATACTTCCTGAGATGTCTTACAACTTCTAATGTGAGGCAACAAAAAATCTGAGATAGAGTTGAGGAGATAAGACCTTGCAAGTGCATCCTTGGAGCACCATGTGCTCAATCTTTCTTGCTCTTCTTGTGTTGGTTGACTTTTGTTCTTGAAACTTGCAATAACTTCATCTCCAGTCACATAACCATATAAACTTCTACCTTGGAGATAAGCTTCCATTCTTAATGACCAAGCTGAGTAGTTACCTCTGTCCAATTTGTCAATTGATGAAGGAAATCCATCTGCCATGTTGTCCAACCTTGCTCTGATACCACTATGAAGAGATGGATAGGTATGTGCTTGAAGATGAAGAGGTGTTGCAAAATCCTTGATCTACACCAGCCAAATGAACTCCAGGAGTATGTGATGGGCCCTTTATCTTGCCAATGGATGTATTAGACACCCTATGTACCTTGGAAGATCACTCTCAAAAAGATAGATCAAAACAGATAAGTTGGAGTTAGCTCAGAGGTGAAAAACTTGCTATTTTGGTTCATATACCTATCAGGTGTTTTGCATAATTCTCTGAGCACAGCAGCAATTAGCTTAATTCCTCTTGGGGAAGTCTAGATAACTTAAAGATCTAACTTTCAAGAATAATTGCATCTGAAATAATGAACCACACACTGAGATTGAGTTTTAACAAGTGATGACATCATCCTGATTTTCACGGGCTACTATAGTTTGAGACCAATGAGCACAAACATGAACATAACTCCCGATTTAAGAAACCAAGGATTATGCAAACTTGTATGCTTATAGTAGATAGTACGTGGAATCCAACAAGCTTTAAATCATTGAATTTGGGTAAGTACACACTGAGAAACAGCTCTGACAAAATGAGTAAAAAAGTCGGTTACCTGATAGAGAAGTGAAAATGACAGACAGGGTTGACGTCAACTGAACATAACTGAAGATTGAAATACTTAAATGAAATGAAATTTTGTGAGAATATATTAGACTTATAGAGCTAAATTTACCAAGTTAAATCACTCAAAAGGATGCACCAAGCTCAGAGAAACCATCTCTGCAATCTGACTGAGAAAACTGAGAGATATGGTAGTGAGTAGTACACCACAAGAACATGGAAATATGAACCCAAATGATCATGAAAATGAAAGTATATTGCTTGTAGAGTACAATGGACTTACGGATACATATGTGTGCCTTGGAATCACACCTTGATATGGCATAAAGCTCAGCTCTTGGAGGTCTTCACATAGGTCTCTCTAACCACGACTAAAGCTTCCATCTATTTATAGTTGAGTTTGGGAGGCTAACTTCCCTCAATCACTCTCCAATCAATTAGTGATTGATTTGATTCTCTACCTACCACAAATAAAGAATTCTTATCTCCTCTTTCCCTTTTTGATCAATTGGACTCAACCACTTAAGATTCTTTCACTTTTACATTAAGTAAATTGTTCAAAAGTTACAAGAGATAGTTCACAAGTGAACTTTAAATAGTCTTCGTTTTAAGGCTTCTTCTATGACTTTGTGGGACTCAAGCCAATACTTAGGCTTGTCATAGACTTGCTCCAACAATTGCCACATAGGATTGTAATACAAAGTTGTGGCAAAGAACTACCATAGATATACGCAAGGGGATCAAAACATTTACACCTACAATCCTCCAACAAAGCATATGTGTAAAATGAGACAAATTGACATGACATTTATAAATAACAACTAAAAATATGAAACCAAGCTATGATTTTACCTAATCATAGATTCTCCCATGAAATGATTGCACCACGTCCCTCTATGTCCTGCAACAGTGTAGCCAATCCATGATGATATCCATAAGCTTCGTCGATTCGCGTCCGAGGATGACCCACTGCCAACTCTTATAATAAATATGCAAAATGTTAGATGAACATACATGATGTGCTTAACACAAACACATTCAATAATTAAAATGATACTCACAAATTGGTCACGCATCCTGTCATATCTGCTGCTACCTAAATGCGACGTTCCAACCATATCTAAACATGTGGCCGCCGCATCTCGTTGTTGACGATATCGATCAGGAGTATGTTGCTGCTCATCCTGAATCGATTCCCGCTCTTCAACATCTAACCATATAGGATTCGGTAAGCCTGCTCTGAAAGCATCGCGAGCTTTGGAACGTCGATGAGACATCAGCTCGCATGTCGTATGCTGAATCCATTTCCAACTCACAATAGGATGCCCACGTGTTGGCCCGTACTCTTCATATATCGATTGTGTGATATAATTTTTGGAATCCTTATCCTATTTGCTCCATTTAAACATTACAGAATGTCCAAACTCTATGGAGCAAAGTTGTCAAATGCGCTGACGCATGGACTTTTCGGCTGCATCCATGACTAGAGTGCCATTAAATATATGATATATCTTGGAGTTGTCATAGTCATGCGCTCCCCAAGGTGTACATGGAGATTCTATCTGATCCAATGTGGAGATGTTAAAATGCATGTGTATCCATATGCATGTGTATGCATATGCATGTGTATGCATATGCATGTGTGTATGCATATGCATGTGCGTATGCATATGCATGTGCGTATGCATATGCATGTGTATGCATATGCATGTTTGTATGCATATGCATGTTTGTATGCATATGCATGTTTGTATGCATATGCATGTTTGTATGCATATGCATGTGTGTATGCATATGCATGTGTGTATGCATATACATGCATAAGCATATGCATGTGTGTGTGCATATGCATGTCTGTGTGCATATGCGTGTCTGTGTGCATATGCATGTTTGTATGCATATGCATGTGTGTATGCATACGCATGTGTGTATGCATATGCATGTGTGTGTGCATATGCATGTGTGTATGCATATGCATGTTTGTATGCATACACACATGTGTGTATGCATATGCATGTGTGTATGCATACGCATGTGTGTATGCATATGCATGTGTATGCATATGCATGTGTATGCATATGCATGTGTGTATGCATATGCATGTGTGTATGCATATGCATGTGTGTATGCATATGCATGTGTGTATGCATATGCATGTGTGTATGCATATGCATGTGTGTATGCATATGCATGTGTGTATGCATATGCATGTGTGTATGCATATGCATGTGTGTATGCATACACACATGCATATGCATGTGTGTATGCATACGCATGTGTGTAGGCATATGCATGTGTATGCATATGCATGTGTATGCATATGCATGTGTATGCATATGCATGTGTATGCATATGCATGTGTATGCATATGCATGTGTATGCATATGCATGTGTATGCATATGCATGTGTATGCATATGCATGTGTATGCATTTGCATGTGTATGCATTTGCATGTGTATGCATTTGCATGTGTATGCATTTGCATGTGTATGCATTTGCATGTGTATGCATTTGCATGTGTATGCATATGTGTGTGTATGCATATGCGTGTGTATGCATATGCGTGTGTATGCATATGCATGTTTGTATGCATATGCATGTGTGTATGCATATGCATGTGTATGCATATGCATGTGTATGCATATGCATGTGTATGCATATGCATGTGTATGCATATGCATGTGTATGCATATGCATGTGTATGCATATGCATGTGTATGTATATGCATGTGTATGCATATGCAGGTGTGTGTGCAGATGCATGTATGTGTGCAGATGCATGTTTGTATGCATATGCATGTGTGTATGCATATGCATGTGTGTGTGCATATGCATGTGTGTGTGCATATGCATGTGTGTGTGCATATGCATGTGTGTGTGCATATGCATGTGTATGTGAATATGCATGTGTGTGTGCATATGCATATGTGTGTGCATATGCATGTGTGTGTGCATATGCATGTGTGTGTGCATATGCATGTGTATGCATATGCATGTGTGTATGCATCTGCATGTGTGTATGCATCTGCATGTGTGTATGCATATCCATGTGTGTATGCATATCCATGTGTGTATGCATATGCATGTTTGTATGCATATGCATGTTTGTATGCATATGCATGTTTGTATGCATATGCATGTTTGTACGCATATGCATGTGTGTATGCATATTGTTGAAGCTCAAGGTCAAGGACAAAGCATGGAAGCACAGCAAGGAAGTGGACACACAAGAAGAAGGAGCAAGTAGGGAGCTCCAAGAAGCACCTATCAATTTTTCAGAAGAAATCCCTATAAAAATAGTGATTTTTATCACTAAAAACCATTGTAAATACCATTTTTTATTTTTGCAACTCCATTTTGTTCAAGTCGAGGAGTCCTCGAGCTTGAGGAGTATTAGAACTATCATCCTACCAATTTTCATAATTTTTTGACTCTGTTTGAGCCCCCAAATAAGCCCTGGAACCTATTTTTAACTAAGTCGGACACTGGGTCTGGACAGGGCCAAAACCACTCAAAAAACTATAAAAAGGGTTGGAGAGCTCATTTTTGGGGTTAGCTTGTTGTATTTTTGAGCTTTGTAAAAGGTTTCTTTTGTAATCGAAGCTTTCCATTGTTTCGCTCTTTGCTCTTACCTTGTGCATGTGTGTGTGTGTATGTGTGTGCATGCTTGTGTGCTTTCACTCACGCACTTGTGCCATCACTTGCTGACGGTCTTCATACCGGTCCTCACGTCTCCACGGATTGACATTTATGAGGTATATCGCCTCAAGTTGGTACCTGCCATTGTGCTAGAGTGACACTTAATTTGGCACCGTTGCCGGGGAGAGAGCTTGGAGAACGAGCGTGTGATGGTAAGACATAGAGTAGTGATGTTGGAAGGTTAAAAAATCACCATTTTTAGTTCAGTTTCTGAGTTTTGCTTCATCTCCATCATCATCATCATCTCCATCTTCTCCCATTTTCAGCTTCTCTGTTTTTTTTTCATTTTTCGATGGTACATTCACTCATTTTTTAATCGTGGCTGTGAGAAAGAGGCACAGGGCAGTTGAGAATCTAAAACGCTATAGAAACACTCTTGAGAAACTCTCAAAAACACCAAAATCTGGGCGACAGTATCGCGGAGTGACAAGAACAGCATCTGGTATCGCACGGGTGGTATTGCCGGTTTGGAGATAGATTTTGCATCTACAAGCTGATAGGAGTGACAAGGAGGACACAAGGTACACATATTTGCAAAAATTTTAGAATTTGGGTGTCCAAATCTCCAAGTATCATGTTCGGTTGAGTTTTGGTATCGCGATACCAGAACTCCCGTGTATCACGATACTTATTGAGGTATCGTATCGTGCATGCCCACTTGAGGTATCGCGATACCATTCTGGTATCGTATCATCAAGTGTTGGTATCACGATCGCGATCACTTCGGTGGTATCGTATCGTGCACCTTGTGGTATCGTATCGTCGACCAAGTAGTATTGTATCGCACATGACAATGGTATCATATCACCACTTGCATAAGTATCGTATCACGAGCAAATTTGGTATCATATTGCCAACTCGATATCATATCGCCTCCTGTTTTGGTATCGTATCATCCAGTCTTTGAGTATCGTATCGTGCAAAGAGTCAGTATGGTATCATCAGTTACTTCAATATCGTATCGTGCAATTTTTGGTATCCTATCATGTCAATTCAAGTGGTATCATATCGTCTACTGAGTGGTATGGTATCGTTTATAGATGGGTATCGTATCGTGAGCTAATCAAGTATCGTATTGTGGAAGTTGGTATCGCGATCGCAGTTGCCTCGATGGTATTGGATCGTCTAAGCTAGTATCGTCTGTAGCAGTATCGTGTAAGACAAAGGTATCGTATCATGAAAATCTGGTATCGTATCGCCGTTTCTTAGCTCCCAGAGAGACCTTATTTCCCTGTTTTAACCCCCAAAACCCTAAACTGGCATAACTTTCTCATATGAAATCCATTCGGAGTGATATAGTATTTTGAAGTTGACCCTCAGGTGGACTAGGAAACCAAGGAGTTCCAAAGGATTTTGAGCAATAAAAGAGAACCTTGGGACTAGAAGACAAGGCATATGAACCTGAGATCTGGCAGACACTTAGGCAAGGATAGACAAAGCATTAGATCATTTGAGGCTAGTGTCAACCATACAGCTAAGTCTTGGGCACAACAACTAAGTGGTTATCCCTACGTGCTAAGTTCCGAAACAGGTGACTCAAAAATGTCCTTTAACATTGAAAGAACCACATGTATCTTAGGTACTGCCTATTTACAAACACCAGAAGGTCCCTATAAGACTCAACTACAATACATCAGGACCAACCAATTTAGTGCTCGCATCTATGAGGATGGTCTAAGGTGATCAGTGGTCCAACTCAAAAATCCCGACCAACCCTTTGGACTTGAACACCCAGTTGTCAAGTTCGAAGAGGGTGCATATGTTGATAAGGAAGGAACCATGTATGTGGTTACCAGCCTACTAGACAGGATAGATGAGTTTGGAAACATCATTCCTGAGAACGAGATACGAGACCTAGAGCAAGGAGACCTAGGACGAGAACCCAAGACCCCTAGAGGTAAGTCAGTGTTGACTAGAGTGATCACTCTAGAATGGATTTCCCAAGACAACAAAAGCATAGAGCTATTCTTGAATAGAGAAACAGAGGAAGCCTTTTGGAGATTCAAGCCAGATCAATCGAGCCCAATAGTCACCATCTACGAGTTCAAGGATCCGGAGACACCAGGAAAAGTTGTCTATCTAAATCACACCTCAGAGAAACTGTTCTTGGTAATAGAGCAGGATAGGCATGCATACACTTGGCAAGGTGAATCAATTTTCCCTCCACTAAGATCTAGTGTTTCCCATGGCCTCCAAGGAGTAGGATCATCCAAGGCTCATGAAATCTAGAGGGAAAGAACTAGAGAGAGATCGGAGGTAAGCTTTGCAAACACTGTGGGCAGAGACAGATCACTACATGAAGGTGAAAGACCTGAAAAGGAGAGACATAGAGCTCATAGGCATCAAAGAGATGAACATGATTTTCCGTTGCCCAAACAAAGGGAGCATTCAAGAACCCTTAGACCTTCTCAAGTGGTCAAGGCAACGAAGAACTTTTTTGATGGGTTCAGAGACCCTTATGATCATGTGGCTGAGTTCAAACAAGTGTTAAGAGCTGACCAAGTAGAGGACTTGTTCACCCAATTCAAGGCATTTGTTTTGACTCTCAAGGGTACTGCCTTAGCTTGGTTCCAACCTCTAAATAGTCGCAACTATCGAGAGATAGGTGAATTGCTAGAAGAATTCATTGTTGAATTTTCCAAGAGTGGTATTATGCATAACACATCATCTGTGATCCACAGCTTCAAAGAGACACCCCAAGAAACAGTGTGACTTGTAGGAAGAATGTTTAGATAGTACTTAGAAAGATGCCCTATTCGAGAGCTACCCACAACAGCCAAACAAGTGGCCTTGTTTTTAGATGGCTTACTAAGCACAAAGTTAAGGTGATACATGTACTTGAAAGATCCTAGATCCATAGAAGACTGTGTGCGGATGTGCATTGACATAGAAGACAACTTAGGTGAGGAGTTGGAATTGTCCAAACTCTATAAGGATTCTGACAGTTCTACTAGTCGTACCTCTAGAGCCTCCAATGAGATCGATTAGATAGATGAGCAGGTTGTCAAGAAGCTAGGCATTCAAAATAGACAAACACCAAGGGTCACCTCATTGAAACGATGTTACAATTGTGGCACAGACCACATGGTTAATGTTTGCCCAATGATGACTCAGCCCCAAGGAAACCCTAATGCTCTAGATTGCACTATTGAGAGAAAATACATGAACCACACGGCTCAAGATTGTCCCTATAATAGGCAGGCTATTAGACAAAATTATCAACAACCTTACCAGTAGGGTAGGTATCAGAACCAGTACCAACAGCCAGATTATAGGCCACAACAACAATATCAACTTCAATACCAGCACCAATATCAGGCACCAAACAGGCCACAACCAGTCCTAGGAAACCAACCACCAACGCATGTCAATGTGATTCCAATCAAGTATATAGTGGCAGAAGAAAACCCCAATAGAGCATTGGTGCCACTAACCCGGTTGGTCTCAGAAAGTGACTCTCATGCTCATGGTTTAGACTACTTCCATGAAGATGGTTCATAATCTTATTACATAGATTCACTTGAGCAAAGTGAGACTTCTCCATATCAATATGATGCATCACCTATGGACCAAAATTGGGAGCCAAAACACTCCAATGTCATGTATAGGAATCCAAATCCTAGGCCCGAAGTGAGACAAGTAAGAGCACGAGCCCCTAGAGGACCATGTTTTAGATGTCAAGGTGACCATTTCATTCATGAATGTCCCCACTCATTGACTCCGGGACAAGGATAGAACATCACAATACAAGTATTTTGTCTTGAGTGCGTCAAGGAACATCTTCCTAGAGAGTGTCCCAGGAATCCCTCTAGTGTGCCCAAGGTTACACCCATCAATGTGGTAGGCTTGGTGGCGGATTCAAGTTCAAGTAGTAGTAATGTGGCTCCTGTACAGGCAGTCACTAGGGCACATGCATTGAACTAGGATAAACCAACTGAACAATCAGAGCCAAGTGAATCAGGAGATCCTAGTAAGAGGAAAACAAGAACATGGAAAGATACCAGGGAGAGAACCAATCGTAAGTGGAATAAAAAGCTATCTGAATTAGAAGAAAGCCTGATAGATGCAAAAACAAAAATAGAAGACATTGAATCTCAAAGCCCCTCGGGTGCCGAAGCTCCATCCACTCCACCTCATCCCACCCCACTAGTCATTGTAAATAGACCGCAATCAGGGTCTGTTCTTGCAGATCCAACCCTAGAAGGCTTGGACATGATGTTCAAGGCCTACCAGGCTCATCTTCAAGAAGGGCCAACAGCTGCAAACCTGGACAAGAGTTTCCGGAGAGCATATTTAGAGATTGAACGAACAAAAATGTGCATGAAAATGGTAGAAGTAGCTCAAGTTATGCTCGAGACTAGTCAAAAGTTCAATCAGACAAACTCTATCAAACCGGATTTGCATTTCCAGGGCTTACTAGAAAGATTAGAGCAGTTGGTAAACAAGCCGCAGGTTTCTTTACCTCCACAGGCTCAACCAATGGTTGAAAGAGAAAGCTTACCACCAATGAAAGTTTATGTTCGTGATTCTGTGGATGAGGGAGCACCTCTTTCAATTCAACGGTACTCTCAAGAGTTCTTGTGGGAAATACAAGAAGAAAAATGGGCCAAGGAGAAGGGTAATCCCCCTTCCTATTCCTGAGATTGATGACTTCATGATCAATTTCCCCAAGACATCCCATCTATCTATGGAGACCAAGCACAACAACAAGAAGATGAGAGATTAGATTTCGAATCTAATTCTTTACAAGAGTTGCCATAATTCATAGGCCCATGGGAATCTAAATCCCTTCAGATCAGAGCTCCCACAATACTGGTAGGAAATGAAGACTCAATGGTTCCAAGAAACACTAACGTCGTGAAGAACACTAAGGTTTAGTGTCATCTCACTATAGAAGAGCTGCTCAAAGCAAAACCTGAGCTATGGAATCATGTAAAGGATCAGGTTCGAGAGCTGGATTCCAATATGTCAAAAGTAGGCTCTAAGCAAAAAGTACCAGAGATACCTCTAGAAAAAATAGGAGACATGAGTGAAGGTGAAGAAGGTAATACTTATCTTCCAATCACCTAAGCAATCGTAGATTTAGGGGCTGGTGTTGCTATTGCGACCACCTCCTTGTGGAAGCGATGGGGCAAACCCACATTAAGACCAACAAGAATGAAGCTTCAAATGGCAGATGTTCATTTTGAAAGACCTCTAGGATTGCTTGAAGGGATAACTCTAACCACTTGTGGTGTAGAGTTTGAACACACATTTGCTATATGTGACTTTGAGAAAAATAATGTCTACGAGATGATCCTAGGAAGACCCTTCCTATGACAATTGCAAATAGTATAGGATTGGGGCACCAACTCCTTGTACTTATAGCACTTAGGGGTCACCACCAAGGTCAATTTGAAGGATTACACCTTTAGAGATGTACCGCCCCTACAGTGGAATCCTATCCACAAGGCAAAAGAAGATTCTATCTTTGTGCATTATAGAAGTTCACCTGATCCATCATGGCTGCATGAAGATGCTCACTTGTGGATGTGCAAGGTCGTAGAGGAAGAGGAAAAGCGCCTAAGAGCAAGAGAAGAAGGAACTCCCCTAGGAGATAGACCAATCAAAGACCAGCCTATACACCGATGATATAACGAAGAACGATGCACATATATAGGAGACAACCTAAGTGCAAAAGAAGAAGTGGAGCTTGTGGCTCTATTAAGGGAATATAGGGACGTGTTTGCATGGCACTATAGAGACTTGAAGGGAGTAGATCCAAAAATTTGCTCTCATACTATCCCCATGACTGTTGATGCCAAGCCCACCAAACAAAAGCCCTACACATATAATGATACTTATGCAGCCAAAATAAAAGAAGAAATTGACAGGTTGATTGAAGCTGGATTTATCTATGAGATTGAGCATACTGAATGGGTGTCCCCCATTGTAGTGGTTCCCAAGAAGAATGGAAAATTGAGAGTGTGTATTAACCTTAAAAAAGTTAATGCCGCTAGGATCAGAGATAGTTATCCGCTTCCAATCATTGAACATCTATTGGAGCGTGTTGCAAGCAAGAAAGTTTATAGCTTCCTTGATGGGTTTTCAAGTTATAATCAAGTAGCCATTGCCCAAGAAGATCAACATAAAACAGCTTTTGCCACAGAGTGGGGGATCTTTGCATTTCATGTGATGCCATTTGGGCTCACCAATGCACCTGCAACCTTCCAGAGGCTCATGTGTCATGTCTTCAAAGATTTCTTGTGAAAGAGCTTGGAAGTATATGTGGATGATTTATGTGCTCATTCCCAAGAAAGAAGATACCACATCCCTGAGCTCAGAAAGATCTTCAACAAGTGTAGAGATCAAGTATGTCTGAACCTAGAGAAGTGTGTGTTCATGGTACGACAAGGTAAGATCTTAGGTCATATTGTTTCTAAGAATGGGATATCAGCAGATGAGGATAAGGTAACAGCCATAGCAGAGTTTCCGAGGCCAAGGAACATTAAAGAGGTACAAACCTTTATGGGCCATTGTGGATATTATCGCAGGTTCATCCACATGTATGCGATCATAGCTAAACCTCTTTATGGGTTGTTGACAAATTTTGAGTGGAACGATGAATGTGAGAATTCCTTCAGTGAGCTGAAGAGACGCTTGTGCTCACCACCAATACTGACCACTCTTGATTGGAATAAACCATTCCATGTCCATGTGGATGCGTCCAATCATGCTATAGGATGTTTGGTAGCACAACCCACAGGTGAAGGAAACCTAGATTTGCTGATAGCATATGCTAGTAGGCAATTGAATGCTGTTGAACAAAATTATATGACAACGGAAAGAGAAGGTTGTTTATTATGCTTGGTCAATAATCCTTGCAATACAGGACGCTTAGTAAGATGGTTCCTCTTACTAATGGAATATAACTTTGAAGTGGTTGTCAGGAAAGGTAGGACCCACCTTAGGGCAAACCATCTTTCTCGCATCACTTCAGGAGAGCCACGGCAAGGAGTGTTTGATGAACTACCTGACGCTTATTTGTTCAATTTAGAAGTTGTTCCTAAATGGGCAAATAAGTTGGTACCTGTCCTAACTTTTGGACCTGCAAAAAAGAAAGTAAAAGCAAACAAGGAAGAAATTGTACAATCACAACAATATCAAATATTGGCAGGAAGCATGTACAAATGAAATACAGAGGGTGTATTACCTTGTTGTGTTGAGGAGGATGAACATAAAGGTTGGTTGCAACAAGCTCATGAAGGAATGCTAGGAAATCACTACTCTAAACAAAGAACATTGCAAAATCTAAAACATTTAGGAGTATATTGACCCAATATGGACAAAGAAATAAATGAGTGGATTAAGAATTGTCTAGTGTGTCAGAAGAGACCCGGAGTGGAGCATGGGACTCTTTATCACGTACCATTAATTCCATATTGGAGTGCTCCATTCGTAGAATTCATGAGATCCAGAACATTACCCAATGAGGCTAGTCTTGCAAGAAAATGAAGCATGGCACAAGAGGCTCAAGACTATGCCTTGGTAGGAGACAACCTATACCGAAGAGGAAAAGATGGTTACTTAAGCCTGTGTGTTCATGAATCAGACTAATTGAAAATCTTATAAACTGCACATAGTGGTGTTGCACGTGGACACTTTGGGCCTGACCGAGTAATTAAGACCATTCTATTCTCAGGACTTTGGTGGCCCACTCTTCATATGGATGCACATACTTATGTGAAGAAATGTGACACATGCCAACGTGCACAATATCCGATAAGAAAAGATAAGATGCCTTTGAGACCAATGATGGGAGGACACGCATTTTCGAAGTGAGGTATAGACTTTGTTGGTCTCATTAATCCCCCAGCTAGGAACTCCCATGGAGAATACATTATTGTAGCCATTGATTACCTTACAAAGTGGGTGGAAATAAAAGCCACAACAAAGAATGATGCTCAAACAATGGCTAAATTCTTATTTGAGAACGTGTTCACCAGCTATGGGTTACCAATAGAGTTGGTCAGTGATAGAGGGATGCACTTCTTGAACGAGGTCATTGAAAATCTCCTTCAAGAATTCATGGTGATACATAAGAAGTCTGCCCCTATCATCCACAAGCTAATGGACAAGCCGAGAGCACAAATAAGGTCCTATGCAACGTATTGACAAAATTGGTAAATAATAAACGCTCTGATTGGGACAAATAGCTTCATCATGTTGTTTGGGCTTATTGAGTTGCCTACAAAACGGTACTCAATGCCACACCATTTCTGATGGTCTTCGGACAGAATGCGGTGCTACCATTGGACTTCCTAATCCCAGCTTTAAAGGTAGCACAAGAGCACAAGTCAAATGGACACGAGTTTTCCTCTAGGATCTTTGATCTAGAACGCTTAAGAAACAAGGCTACGAGCAGCAGCAAGCATCTATGCTGCAAAGAAAAGACAAAAAGCATACTTTGATGCCCATGTAAAGTTTAAAGGATTGAAAGAAGGAGATCTAGTGCTATTTTATACACTAAAGCAACATGCCCGCAAATTGGAGAAACGAGGATATGGACCCATGATCATCAATAGAATTTCCACTAGCGGTGCAGTTCAATTGGCCACTCTAGAAGGTGACATCATGCCGAACTACATCAGTGGTTGTCGAGTCAAGTTATATCAAGAACCTCTTATAGAGGATATTCTCATGAGTCTCAACACTGCTAAGAAGAGAAAAGAAGAGGAGTTAAGGGTTAGAGAAGAAGCACAAGCAGAGGCTAGAGAGCGCATGAGAAGAAATAAGTTAAGGCGACTAGGCCTAGATGTCAACCCGAAAGCCCCAAAATATCACATGGACATGTGCCAAAAATTGGGCACAATTACTTCTTGAATTATTGACCGACGTCTCTTTGTGACCATGGAGGTAGGACAAGGAAAGAGTGTAGGGACTATGAGAGCATTGATTGACTCAAGTGCAGCAACTAGTGCAGTTAGACTTTCATACTGCCAAGACCTGCAAATGGACATCAAGCCCATAGAACCATATCTCATAGAGTTGGGAGGTGTGGAAACCCCTTGCTTGGGTGAGGTGGAGCTTCCCATCTACCTTCAAGATGTTCCAATGAAAATCAAAATGCTAGTGTGTCATGATGAGGACCTTACACAACCACTTATCTTGGGTCAAGATTGGATTTACGACCATGTAGTCAGCTTGAACCTAAGAAGTCAACTTCTTCAAGTTTGGGTACATGAACAATGCATTACATTAGAATTAGAGAACTGCATGCTCACAAATCATGGCACCACACACTCTCTTAGTTCCTCTAAGCCTCATCTACATGAACAAGATGTCGAAGATGTCAAAAGCTCGATGATCCAGAAGAACTCAATCATGGAAGAACAGGCTCAAAGACAAGCAAACTCCTCTTCTTGTGCAAAGACTAATGCCCTCACCACAACTAAACCAAAAAGGCAAGCGAAACAATACATGATAGCCACTATATCAAATAGACAAAGAGACTTTAAGAAGGAAGTAGTTCCCGGCATGAAGCAAATCTGGGTATGAAAAGGAGAGCAACCATCAGCCTTGCCAACACACTTCCCACCCAGGCAAGCCAACCATGCGAAAAAAAGAACCAATCAACCAGGACCAGCTCAACGAGCAGGCCCCCGACAAATTTGGGTGCCTAAGAAACTAGCTACAGCTCAACAAGGGCGATTACAGATGTGGGTACCCAAGAAGCTCTTACATACACAACGGTCAATGCTCCCCACCATGCAAAATGTCTCAACAAAGAAGTCAAGGCGAGAAAAGGGTAATAACCGAGCACAAAGACCACAAGAAGATAGACTCACCTCTTCCGCAAAAATAAGGAGGCACTCATCAAGGATATGGGTTTGGAAGCCAAAAGCACCAGCAGCATCCACCGAACCAAAGAGCCAACCATATGGGATACTAGAGTTCGAGAAGAATCCAAAGATGAAGAGGCCTTGGGTGATCTCTGCAGGGCCAAACACTATTCTAAAATGGGTTCCAATCAGGAGGATTACATCATTTCGAGATCCAATCAACACCTCCAAACAAAGAATGCATCAAGTATGCAAGTAACATCAAAAGCCTCGACCAGCAAAAACCATGTGCCTTTGGCATAACATTGTCTTTTGCACCATTCAGGTCCTGCATTTCCAAAGTGTGCATTAATATAGGTCCACCTTACACGGTCGTTCATAGACACAATTGAGAATCCCAGGCACGCGACACATTTGACACATGTAAAATATTTTTGATGCTAACACCTTTCTTCTTGTTTTATTCCAAAAAAAAAAGAGAAAGAAAGAAGGAAAGAAAAAAAAAAGAGGAAGTAGGAAATAAAAAGGGAGGAGATATGACCATGCGCTTGAAGAATCTCATCAATGAACCATTAGCAAGGACATCCATCAACAAGCAAGAGAAGGCAATGGTCAATCACTGTGATGGGAGTACACCACGAAGAATGAAGATCCATGGACCCTTCACCATGGTAAGAATTGCCTACTGCAGCAACACTATAACCATGGTAGATTAGGAAACCTCTTCATTAGCGTACCCTTGAGCACTTCGCTCAAGACCCAATTTCTTGCACCATACTTCTTCCCATGCATTTTCCAAGTACGCATACATAGGGCCACATTACAAGGCCATGCACAAGGCACAGAATGTTTTCAACCCATGCACTAATACACTTACCCATTATTCATTATGGGTTAGGAGTACTTGGCATAAAAGATTTAGAGGACATCAAGGTTATAACATCAATACCTATGAAACCATTCGCAACCAATAGCTGCTCAAAGTCAACAACGACAACCTCTTCTGAGCAATTCGCAGTTTTGGGATGCTCACAAATACACCATCCAGCTCAAATCCAAGGAAGTAGTACCTACAAGGGGACAAACTCTCACATAGGATAGGAGTGGAAAAACTAAAGAACTCGACAACCGATCAGGCTACATTAGAAAGATGGACTGCACTTGCTGATACATGTAGGACACTACCTCTCAATGTACTAAATTGAACAACCACTACAACAAGGGTCTATCATGGACGACAGACTCAAGAGGGGGGGAGTGTTGAATCTCAAGGTGAAGGACAAAGCAAGGAAGCACATCAAGGAAGTGGACACACAAGAAGAACGAGCAAGTAGGGAGCTCCAAGAAGCACCTATCAATTTTTCAGAAGAAATCCCTATAAAAATAGTGATTTTTATCACTAAAAACCATTGTAAATACCATTTTTTTATTTTTGCAACTCCATTTTGTTCAAGCCGAGGAGTCCTCAAGCTTGAGGAGTATTAGAACTATCATCCTACTAATTTTCATAATTTTTATACTCCGTTTGAGCCCCAAAAAAAGCCCTGGAACCTATTTTTAACTAGGTCGGACACTAGATCTGGACAGGACCAAAAGCATTGAAAAAACTATAAAAAGGGCTGGAGAGCTCATTTTTGGGGTTAGCTTGTTGTAGTTTTGAGCTTTGTAAGAGGTTTCTTTTGTAATCGAAGCTTTCCATTGTTCCACTCTTTGCTCTTACCTTGTGCGTGTGTGTGTATGTGTGTGCATGCTTGTGTGCTTTCACTCATGCACTTGTGCCATCACTTGCTCACGGTCTTCATACCGGTCCTCATGTTTCCACGGGTTGATATTTATGAGGTGTATCTCCTCACGTTGGTACCTGTCATTGTGCTAGAGTGACACATACGTGTTGGGGATGTGACGTTACCCCCATATTTATATATATACATCATATATAGAGCATTGCCTCAAAAGAGATCATTATGTGGGTTTCGAGGCTCCCACGCATGTCCGCGCGTCTCTCCTCTCTTCTCTCTCCCTCCACCTCCTCCTTCCTCCTCTTGTTCTGCACACCAAAGCCCTTTATTGGTATCAGAGCATGCTGAAGGCTGGTGTGCAAGAAGCTTCAATGGAAGCTTACGTGAGAAGAGGTAGAAGTGCAGGTCGGCATCTCTTGACAGCAGTTCAGTATTTCGGCTGTAACTTGAGCTAGGAAACTCGGATTGATGCGTTTTAAAGTTTTGTGCGTAGCTAACACAGAGGACTACAATTGGCAAAAGGGTGCAGAACATGGCTCGGACTTTTAGAGTGCCGAAAGTTCGAAAAACACAGACTATTGTACAAAGCAAATCTACATTCAATAGGACAGCAGGTCCGTTTTTGGATAATAACTTGAGTTCTACAACTTGGAATTCGATGATTCAACTTGCTGTGTGTAGCTTGGAAAGATAGCTACAACTTTGTAGAAGAACGCAGATTCCGATTCTCAGTGCAAGGTCACCGAAACTGCAAAACACAGAGCAGCAGTGTTGTAGGTGAAAGTGAAATTGACAACAGGTGCTTGTTTTGAGCATATCTTGAGCTACGCACCTCCGATTGAGGCGTTCTTTATCTCGTTACGTAGGCAAGAATCAGATCTTGAAGTTTTTGAAAGATAAAAAGTTCAAATTCAGAGTTTATCACTTTTGAAACAGCAAAACATAGAGCAATACATTTTCACTATAAGAACCCTAATTACACTTGGAGGTTGAATTTGCTGTGAAACTTCTTCGAGAGAGATTTTTGGTGTGCAAGCTCTTATTTTCAGAGCTTCGAAACATTGTACATGTATGATCATTGTGTTAGCTCCTCCATATGAGAGTAGAGCATGATCTTATTACATGTTTGGCATGTAAAATGACATTGTGGTATACTCTTTTTGAGGTTTATGTCATCATGAGTTCGATCATGGATATATAGTGGCATTGTGCTCTACATCTTGCTTATGCCACTTGGTTATGGATTTACTTGCTGTTTGCACATACTTTTGTGAGAGTTGATTTTAGATCTTGTTTGGTACTTGTATCTTTGTTTTCTTTGCAGGTACAGGATCCCAATTGGAGCCTCAGTTACACATTCGTTTGTCACCATTATTAGCATTTGGTCATTGATTGATATATATTTGCCAGTGTGATTCTTGGCATATGTGGATGGTGATTCCCACATGGTTATTTTGGTTCTAGAGTCCATTTTACAGAGGAGATGCTGCCAAAATTTCATCGGCTTTTATGCTAGAAAGGAGCTCTAATGGATCTTGAAGCTTGTGCGATAGCTTTGGATCATTATTTATCTCCATTTACTTGGACTTGGTCACAGGTTATTTGTGATAGATTGGACCATCTTGCAGGATTTATTCTTGAGTGGGAGTTGTATTACCATTGTATTGGCATGTATTGCCATTAGTTTATGGGCATATGTATTTTCCATTATCCTTGATTACATCAGTGACAGGTGGTGACAGATTACTCATTGTTCTTTTGATATTGGTTATATTGTTTGATTGCTCAATTTACAGGGGATACTCTGTTGAAATTTTCCCAGGATTCTTTCACATCTATTTGGTCACTTTGGAGAATTGGTGAGCAGGCTTATGCTCATGGTTTATGTGCATGCTAGATGCATGGTTATGTGACAGGTTGTTCACATGGTTCCTTCTCTAGTGAGACATATGTGATGTGAGTTATGCATATGGATATGCAAGTATAATCTTATTGAGGATAGAGTATTATTTCTAGTCTCTTGTTACAATTCTAGTCTCTTGTTACAATTCTAGTCTCTTGGATTGCCAGTATGGTGTCTTCTCGATTCGATGGCACTGACTTTCTGAGATGGAAAGCTCAGATGTGGCATACATTGGTTCATGCAGGGTTACACATGTATGTGCATGGAGATGCACAGAGGCCTCGTGACATGCCCGACCATGTATGGATGGATATGGATGCATTGGCCAGCTCCACTATCCAATTATAGCTTATGGATTCTATATATGAGTCCGTTATGTATGAGAAGACGAGTAGTGCATTATGGCAGAGACTACATGATATGTATGCGAGTCCATTGACTCATGTGAGAAATAGATCACATCGACGACTTCGATGTTGGCATTGTGGTCATCAGGGCCATATTCGAGGATGTTGCTTCAGGCGGATGCGACGACAATGTCAGAGATATGCACGTGATGAAGGTCAGGTAGTGGTTTCAGGAGAGTCTATGGTAGTTGATTATGCTAGTGATGGTGATATCACTTTCTCCTATGGTTCATCTCAAGATTCCTCTTGTTCATTGGATAGCACACATATGGCTTGGTTGCTTGATGCATTAGTCAGTTTTCATGTTACTCCACATCATGAGTGGTTTTGTCGATTCTCAGGTGAGAGTCGTGGATGTGTGCAGTTGCTTGATGGTACGACATATGACATTGAGGGTGCAGGAGATGTATGAATTATGCTACCTAGTGGAGCATCACTTATTCTCAGACATGTACGTTATGTACCTTCATTCCCTATGAGCTTGATTTCAGTTAGCGAGTTACAGGAGAGCAGATGTTATGCATTCCTTGGTGAGCATCATTTTTAGTTGCAGTTGGGACAGCTTACGCTTGTCAGAGGTGCCAGGGTTGGGCACAGGTATCCATTGTAGGTACTTCATGTGAGAGACAGTCTTGTCTCAATGGGAGTTCAGCCTTATGTGCAGTGTGAGACTCATCATGTCTCATTTTGTCTACCTACAGATAGGTCTGTTGACATTCATGATGCACATGTATGGCAGGATTCAGATGCTCAGATGGATGCATATGTAGAGCATACTTTGGATGCTCATGATGCTTATGTAGAGCATGATTGTATTGATCATATGGATGCTCTTGTGGAGCACACTTTGGATGATCATTTGGATGCTTTAGAGCATGATGTGGATGCTCATGTAGAGCATTATGATGATACTCAATTAGAGTGTGATCATCAGTTTGACCTTAGTGTTGATGTTGTGCAGTTAGCTCATGTAGAGCATGATCATACACTTGGTGTGGTAGAGCAGGATTGCTCTCATGATACACAGTGTATGGTAGAGCATATTAGCTCTCAGGATGCACAGCTAGATACATCCTTGGTTGCGAGCATGGCTGATTTAGATGTTGAGGAGTTAGTAGTTATGCAATCATTCTTGGATTCGCTCATGCTAGATGTTGACACAGATATGTCAGGACATGTTGATCTTGATGATGGTGCTTTGGATGCCTTCGATACAGGCATGGCTCACATACTTAGGTTAGGCAAGATAACACATGTTTCGTCAGCATTTGGGAGTCTGATGTACGAGTTGTTATGCTCGATACCAGACATTGCAGTTGCTATTGGAGCATTTGCACTTAGAGTTGTCACGTTCGATGATTGACGTAGGCATAGAGCAAGTGGGAGCTTTGCAGGAACTTCATCAGTTCTTGCATCAGTCAGATGTGAGCTCGACTCTTGTCGATATGAGTCTAGAGCAGTTTGAGGTGCATGGATACACCTTGTTCGAGGCAGTTGGTGTAGGCTGATCTGGTACGGGTAGAGATCCGGACTCTTCCTGTACATTATTATATATTCCTACATCATTCTTTGTATATGTTACCACTTATGGTCACATTGACCCTTAAGTGGGAGATTGTTGGGGATGTAAGGGTCATGTGACGTTACCCCCATATTTATCTATATACATCATATATAGAGCATTACCTCAAGAGAGATCATTATGTGGGTTTCGAGCCTCCCAAGCATGTCCGCGCGTCTCTCCTCTCTTCTCTCTCCCTCCATCTCCTCCTTCCTCCTCTTGTTCTACACACCAAAGCCCTTCAATACGCATGTGTGTATGCATATGCATGTGTAAATGCATACGCATGTGTGTATGCATATGCATGTGTGTATGCATATGCATGTGTATATGCATATGCATACACACATGCATATGCATATGTGTATGCATACACACATGCATATCCATGTGTGTATGCATATGCATGTTTGTATGCATATGCATGTGTGTATGCATATGCATGTGTGTATGCATATGCATGTGTGTATGCATATGCATGTGTGTATGCATATGCATGTGTGTATGCATATGCATGTGTGTATGCATATGCATGTGTGTATGCATATGCATGTGTGTATGCATATGCATGTGTGTATGCATATATGCATATGCATTTGTACATATGTGAGTGTGTGTGTATATGTGAGTGTGTGTGTGTATGTGAGTGTGTATGTACATATGGGAGTGTGTGTATATGTGAGTGTGTATGCATATGCATTTGTACATATGTGAGTGTCTGTGTGTATATGTGAGTGTGTGTGTGTGTATATGTGAGTGTGTGTATATGTGAGTGTGTATGTATATGTGAGTGTATATGTGAGTGTATGCATATGCATGTGTGTGTGCATATGCATGTGTGTGTGCATATGCATGTGTGTGTGCATATGCATGTGTGTGTGCATATGCATGTGTGTGTGCATATGCATGTGTGTGTGCATATGCATGTTTGTATGCATATGCATGTGTGTATGCATATGCATGTTTGTATGCATATGCATGTTTGTGTGCATATGTATGTGTGTGTGCATATGCATGTGTGTATGCATATGCATGTGTGTATGCATATGCATGTGTGTATGCATATGCATGTGTGTATGCATATGCATGTGTGTATGCATATGCATGTGTGTATGCATATGCATGTGTGTATGCATATGCATGTGTGTATGCATATGCATGTGTGTATGCATATGCATGTGTATGCATATGCATGTGTGTATGCATATGCATGTGTGTATGCATATGCATGTGTGTATGCATATGCATGTTTGTATGCTTATGCATGTGTATGCATATGCATGTTTATATGCATATGCATGTGTGTGTGCATATGCATGTGTGTGTGTGTGCATATGCATGTGTGTGTGTGCATATGCATGTGTAGGTGCATATGCATGTGTGCATGCATATGCATGTGTGTGTGCATATGCATGTGTGTGTGCATATGCATGTGTGTATGCATATGCATGTTTGTATGCATATGCATGTTTGTATGCGTATGCATGTTTGTATGCATATGCATGTGTATATGCATACACACATGCATATGCATGTGTGTATGCATATGCATGTGTGTATGCATATGCATGTGTGTATGTATATGCATTTGTACATATGTGAGTGTGTGTGTATTTGTGAGTGTGTATGTATATATGAGTGTGTTTATACATATGTGAGTGTGTATGTATATGTATATGTTTCTCTCTCTCTCTCTCTCTCTCTCTCTCTCTCTCTCTCTCTCTCTCTCTCTCTCTCTCTCTCTCTCTCTCTCTCTCTCTCTCTCTCTCTCTCTCTCTCTCTCTCTCTCTCTCTCTTTATCTCTATCTCTCTCTCTCTATGTCAATCAAAAACAAAACAATCACTTACATCAATGTGATTGTTTGAATCATTGTTGTCAAAATCCACTTGAAGTTGTCCTTCGTCAAATTTCCAAAGACTTGATCCCAAAATCTCTGGGAAAACTAAAGAGAGAAGATATTAGAATAGGAAAAACATAAACAAAGAAAAAAGAGTGCTACAGTATATGCGATATACTTACTAAAACTTCAGATCCAGAAAAATAGAGGTGTGCTTAGAGAAAGAGAGAGAGAGGAAGGGAGGGAGAGAGAGAGGGAGGGAGAGAGAGAGAGAGAGAGAAAGAGTGATAAACAGAGATAGGTTGTTTGCATGCGCAAAGTCAACAGTAGAAGATCCTGTTTCAAAACGCTCAGAATGTCGAATTTTTGCTCTCGTGCCCGATTAAAATAGGGCGTTGTCAGGATGAAATCCCTCAGGGAAATGTGCATTGATTTTTTTCAAAGTTCATTGATTTCTGATTATGGAGTGATGTTTTGATCGAAAGAGGGTTATAACTTGACCCATGTACCTGTGTGTGTGAATAGGTAGCTTTTGATCCATAAACCCCTAGGTTTGATCCTTGAAACCCCTAGAAACTGAGTTTTATCCCATGAAAACTGAATCTAGAGCCTTAGAAATCCTTGGAGTTTAGGCTGGAATTGTAACTAGACCCTTGAATTGACATGCTTGACTTAATTGTGATCACAATCCTAATTTTTTCGACTAGAAATCCTAGCTTGGACCCTTCAAATTGGTTTTTATCCTAGGTCAAACCCTTAAAAACAAATAATTTGTGAATAGCTAGTGTGAAACCGAAACCTTAGTCTAGGAAAAATAAAAAAGGAGAAAAATAAAAAATAGAATTAAGAGATGGGATTTCCCCAAAATAGCAAATGGCCATGCAAGATGATTCTGAATTTAGAAAGTTGAGTAAGGAGGTTAGAACGTTCTAGAAGGAAGTCCTAGGGGGGCCTATAAATAAGTGCTAATTCATTTGTTTCTTCCCAACCCCGTGGACCTTGCTTGTGGAACTTCTTTCCAAGTATGCTCCTTGTCCATTTTTGTTCATTCATGTTTTTTCTCATATCGTATGGTAGTGCATCTACGAAGAGCAAAAGATCTGATAACGTGTAGAGGAATTTACATAAGCTTAAGAGCTTCCATGCTTTCGAGGAGGAGGGTAGCTTGTGGGGGATAGCAAGTATGGAGGAGAAAGAGAGAGGGAAAGCAGAGTCTTGTTTTAAGGATGCTACTTTAGAATTTTGTTGTCCTCATTACAGTCGGCTAAAGAGCTCATTATCCCTATGGTTTCTTCATACACAAGATAAAATCTTGCCCCGTGCAGAGTAACACATGGTCGATTACCAACGGACCAATTCGGGAGAGCATAGAGAGATGGATGCAAATAGACTCCAAGAGAGAGAAAGAGAGCCAACCATGGCTCAGAAGTTGCCAGAGGTCAGCTACTGTATTGCCATGCAAACAGAGAGAAATGGGTAGATGACATCAGACAGATACTCTGGTAGGAACAGGTGGAAGAGAGAGAGTGAGTGGAGGAGAGAGAATGGCATGTGATAATGGTGGTGGTCAATGATAGAGACACACAGAGAGATATTGGCAGAGATGACATGCAGAAACGATGGGAAGAGGGCTAGCGGAATTGAGAGAGAGAGAGAGAGAGAGAGTAGGGCGGCCGATCTTGCATGCACAGAAAGAAACACAAAAGAGAGAGAGAGAGAGAGAGAGGGGAGAAAGAGAGAGAGAGAGAGAGAGACAAGGGGAGAAGCAGACAGGTGGTGTCGATGCAGAGAAGGATTCGGGAGCGGAGAGAGATAAAGAGATAGAGAGAGAGAGAGAGGAAGAGAGAGAAACAACACATGCATAGACCATCGGACGCTCTGAAGATCTGAAAGAGAGAGAGAGAGGGATTCGGACAAAGATAGGCAGCAGATAGGAGAGAGAGAGAGAGAGGGATTCGAACAAAGATAGGCAGTAGATAGGAGAATCCAGAGAGAGAGAGGGAGAGAGAGAGAGAGAAATGTGGCTACTTGGGTGTTGTAGAGGTTTTCCAATGAGAGAGAGAGAGAGAGAAAGAGAGAGAGAGAGAGAGAGAGAGAGGTTGTATGGAGCTATGATAGTCTGTATGCAAAAGCGTAACACAGCTTGGCTTAGAAGATAGAATCAGTCTATACTGGTGATGAATCCGATTAATCAGGAGGAAGAAAGAAAGAAAGACAAACGAGAAAGAAAAGAATACTAAAGAAAAATGAAAGAAAGATGAAAAGAAAAGAAAAGGAAAAATGAGGGAAAATGTGAAGAAAGAAATAAGAAGAGAGGAGGGAAAACAAGAAGAAGGAGGAGAAGAAAAGGAAGATGAGAAAGAAGAGAAGGAGGGTAGAAGAGAAAGAGGAAAAGAAAGAGAAAAGAGAGTAGGAGAGGAAGAAAAATAATGGGGGTTTTAATGATGCCTTAATTTTCTCTTTGACCAGATTGTTTCTTAAATTATTTAGAAAGTATTTTAAAAGGGAAAATGGTTTTACCCAACCCTGTGGACCTTGCTTGTGGAACTTCTTTCTAGGTTCGGTCCATTGATGATTTTGGAGATATTATATGAAGTGATTGTTGGATTTCTAAAGAAAAAGAGAACAGAAGCTATTGTCGAGGATACTTGAAGAAAAGAAAGCACCGAAGTAAAGTCAGAAGTAAAACTTGGACTAAAGACTGAAGCGGAGTCCCATGGGCATCTTCCCGCACTGTAGCAGGAGGTCTACTTTATATTTGGTCGATGGGCACTATGGCGGCGGCATATTGTATCACCATACCGCACTATAGCAGATTTTTGTATTACCGACCCGCACTATAGCCAGAATCTTTGTATTATCGAGATTTTACTGGATGAATTCAGCATTGTATCATTGAGCTTGTCTACACACCGATCCCATGACTTCCGTGTATCAGTGTTGTGTCTAGCTTCTTTCACCCCCGATGCCTACGGTCTCATGCGTACGCATGTTTGCTTGTCTCTTCCAAGGGGTAGGGCCCTATGATGATCGCCACACCACAGAGAGGGCGAGGCGCCCAGCACACAGACACCGCTCGCCGGACGTGGGAATGGCACACACCAGGGGCGTGATCCAACCTCGTGTCAACTCTTCCCATTCATCCGCTTCCTTCTCCGACACCTAAACCCGACGTGAATGGAACACGCACCAGTCTTCCCATTCAACTGCTTCCTTCTCCGACACCTGAACCCGATGTGAAGCAAGGCAGTTGCCCGGTGATCCTCGATGCACCATCTACTCCATGAGATTAGAAAACAAGAACCTCAGCATCAGATCAGATATTCCGGGTACCAGCATTTTAAGTTATTTGAATTAGTTGCATTGATTCCACGCACTTTAAAGGGAAAGACTTTTTTACCACCTGACTTTGATCATCCACTTTTTGCATTATTTTTTATCATACGAGTGTGCCCTTTTCTATTGACACATAGGTTAAGAAGCTATTTCTCAGCGTAGATTATAAGAAGAGGAAAATGAAAATGAACAAAATGATTGAGGAAGAGTTGTGAAGAGAGATGGTGGATGCAATCCTTAGATGAGTAGGTGCCGCTACAACTAGCTTCGCACCAGCCAACTGAGACTTCAGAGTTGATTAGTAGACCCTTTGAGCTTCAAAAATCCACCAAAATATCAGCCAAGTACTTTGGAACATGTATTCCAAAAGTTTAAGTCAAGACAGACAAGTTGCGAAATGACTAGCTCCCAAAACTTGCTATTTTTGGACATACACCTGCTGGAAAAAATGAACAGTGCTCTCAACCTGGAAGGAACTAGAAACATTCCTTTTGGGCATAGCAAATAGACTTAGCAAGCTTCCCAATCCAAGTTAAAACACTTCAAATGATGGACTGAGCACTGAGAAAAAGTTTCATCAATTTCTGGAACATGCCCACCATTCTCGGGGCTCTATAGGGATAGATTAGTGAGCAATAAAATGCAGATATCTCCAAAAGTAGAAATCCAATGACCTTGAAAATGTACACCTAAATCGTAGACAGTAGGAGCTATCCAACGCAAGTTAGATCACTGAAAAATGTTCAGTAGAACTCGAGATATGACCTTTGGAAGTTACTGCTCTAAGTGAGTATAGCAGAGAACAAAACAGAGAAGTAGATTATAATAAATATATAGATTTACATATGATTACAACCACATTGACAATGAATCTTTGCACAATGGGAGTAGAATGATAGAGCTATTGATTAAGCTCATCAATCTCTACAAAATGACATGAAGTGGTCACGTACAAGGCTTGCTAATTGCCTCTTCCTTCTTGCTCCTTTTATAGTTATTCTTGGAGGGAGTTTTGAATTCGAATTCGAATGGATCCACTTAAAAGTGATCCCCAAAGTTAGGAGATATCCGCTCAGCTCAAAAAGTCATGGGTTTTGGTAGTTAGAGCCACAAAATTGCTTTTACATCATGCATGAGGTAAGCCATCCTTTTCCTTTTTCTTTTTCAAATTACAAGAGATAAAAATGAACTCTCTTACAAGAGGTGTTCACATGACTACTCATGTGACTTACAAATGAGGATAATATCAAGCATATCAAGCATGTAGGCTTGGGCAAAATGCACCAACAGCTCCCCTTCAAGCCTAACATGCTAGGCCTTCAAATAAGTCTTCAATTGTCCTTGATTTCCTGCAAGCCAATCATCAACTTGAATCTACTTAACTTCGTACCATCAAGAGCTTTCGTCAACATGTCTGCACATTGCATATCTGTAGAGACATAGGATAGTTGAATATCCTTGCTCAATAGCTTCTCCCTTACATAATGGTAGTGGACTTCAATATGCTTGGTTCTAGCATGGTATACCGGATTAGCTACTAGATGTAGTGAGCTTGTGTTGTCACCAAAAATGTGAGGTGTTGAAGAATGAAGTCCAAGATCTGTGTACAAAGACTTTAACCACATGATTTCTTGAGTTGCATTAGCCAAACCTCTATATTCAGCTTCAATAGAAGATAATGCCACAGTTGGTTGCTTCTTCGATGACCAAGAAATGATTTTTGAACCTGCAAATGATATATATCCTGATGTGCTTCTTCTATCATCTTTAGATCCGGCCCAATCTGCATCTGAGTAGACCTTTAGCTCAATATCTGAAGTATATGAATAGAACAAACCTTCATTCATGGTCCCCTTTAGGTACTTGAGGACTCTCTTGGCCGCTTCCATATGTGGTCTTCTCAGCTTATGCATAAACTGACTTAATATGCTAACACTATAGCATATATCCACCCTTGTGAGTGTTGCATAGTTCAAACTTCCAACCAAGCTTTGATAGCTTGTGATGTCTTCAATTGGCTCTCCTTCATAAGCACTAAGCTTATGATTTTGCTCCATAGGTGTACCTGCACACTTGGTATTTTCCATCTTGAACTTGACGAGCATGTCATGGACATACTTCCTTTGTGTGATGTATATACCTGAATCTGTGTAGATCAACTCCAATCCAAAAAAATAAGTGAGTGGTCCAAGGTCACTTATTTTGAACTCCTCCTTCATTTGAGCCTTTACTTGTTTGATTCCTTCAAGATCATTGCCTGTGATAATAATATCATCAACATACACACATAAATAGATCACTTCAGATCCATTCCTCTTTATGAACAAAGAGGTATCCGCCTTGCTAGCTTTGAATCCTTGGTCCTTGGCCACTTTGATAGTTGTTGTTGTTGTTGTAATCGTTGTTGTAGTAGTTGTTGTTGTTGTAGCCTCCATTGTATCTACCTCTATTTGATCCATAGCCACCTCTATTGAATCCTCTTCCTCTTGAGTTCCTCGGGTTCCTGAAACATTCTTCAGTAGTATGGTTAGTTAAGCCACATATGTTGCAAGGTTGAGATGATTGGAATCTCCTCCTGCCTTGCTTTCCACCTCTGCCTCTTCCTCTAGCTCTTCCTCTACGTGCAAAGTTTTCTTGGAAAGAGCTACCTTCATCTTCATTCTTCCTATTCTATGACTTGTCCTTGACCTTAGCTTTATCAGAATATAAGGCAGAAGTTTGATTACCTCTTGAGGACTCACCACCTTTGCTAATCTTTGCTTCATGAGTGAAGAGTTGGCCCATGAGTGTGTTGAGGTCGGGTACATGCATATCCATGTATAAATCCATGGTTGTTGTGAATGACTCCCACTTGTCGTCTACTTTGATTCCATTCATGATTTGTCTTATGATTTGCTCCTCTTCAATTACCTCTCCAATGCTTCCAAATTGGTCGGAAATCTCCTTCATCTTTGTGACATAATCAGTCACATTTTGCTTTGGGCTTTTCTTCATTGTTGTGAACTCCATCCACAATTGGTTCTTCCTTGCTCGAGTGTTGGAAGAGAAGAAAGAAGAAAGTGCATTCCAGGTCTCTCTTGATGTCTTGCATCCCTTGACATGAGGTAAAAGAAAATCAGAGATTGAGTTTAGAATATAGGACCTTGCAAGTGCATCCTTCGAACACCAATTCAAAAGTCCTTCCACTTCTTCATGTGATGGTTGCCCTTTGTTCCTCATGGTTGGCATTGCTTCATCTCCGGATATGAATCCATATAGATTCCTCCCTTGAAGGTAAGCCTCCATCCTTAGAGACCATGCCGGATAGTTGTTTCGATCCAATTTGTCAATTGTTGATGGAAATCCATCTCCCATGTTGCTTGACTATGCTCTGATACCACTATGAAGAGAGATGGTGGATGCAATCCTTAGATGAGTAGGTGCCGCTACAACTAGCTTCGCACCAGCCAACTAAGACTTCAGAGTTGATTAGAAGACCCTTTGAGCTTCCTAAATCCACTAAAATATCAGCCAAGTACTTTGCAACATGTATCCCAAAAGTTTAAGTCAAGATAGACAAGTTGCGAAATGACTAGCTCCCAAAACTTGCTATTTTTGGACATACACCTGCTAGAAAAAATGAACAGTGCTCTCAACTTGGAAGGAATTAGAAAAATTCCTTTTGGGCATAAAAAATAGACTTAGCAAGGTTCCCAATCCAAGTTAAAACACTTCAAATGATGGACTCACCACTGAGAAAAAGTTTCATCAATTTCTGGAACATGCCCACCATTCTCGGGGCTCTGCAGAGATAGATGAGTGAGCAGTAAAATGTAGATATCTCCAAAACTAGAAATCCACGGACCTTGAATATTTTTACCTACAAACTAGACAGTATTAGCTATCCAACGCAAGTTAAATCACTAAAAAAGGTTCAGTGGAACTCGAGATATGACCTTCTGACGTTACTGCTCTGAGTGAGTATAGCAGAGAACAAAACAGAGAAGTAGATGATAATAAATGTATAGATTTACATATGATTACAACCACATTGGCAATGAATCTTTGCACAATGGGAGTAGAATGATAGAGCTATGGATTAAGCTCTTCAATCTCTACAAAATGACATGAAGTGGTCACGTACAAGGCTTGCTAATTGCCTCTTCCTTCTTGCTCCTTTTATAGCTATTCTTGGAGGGAGTTTTGAATTCGAATTCGAATGGATCCACCTAAAAGTGATCCCCAAAGTTAGGAGATATTTGCTCAGCTCAAAACATCGTGGGTTTTGGTAGTTAGAGCCACAAAATTTCTTTTACATCATGCATGAGGTAAGCCATCCTTTTCCTTTTTCTTTTTCAAATTACAAGAGATAAAAATGAACTCTTTTACAAGAGGTGTTCAGATGACTAATCATGTGACTTACAAATGAGGATAATATCAAGCATATCAAACATGTAGGCTTGGGAAAAATGCACCAACACCTCCCCTTCAAGCCTAACATGCTTGGCCTTCAAATAAGTCTTCAATTGTCCTTGATTTCCTGCAAGCCAATCATCAACTTGAATCTACTTAACTTCGTACCATCAAGAGCTTTCATCAACATGTCTGCACATTGCATATCTATAGAGACATAGGATAGTTGAATATCCTTGCTCAATAGCTTCTCCCTTACATAATGGTAGTGGACTTCAATATGCTTGGTTCTAGCATGGTATACCGGATTAGCTACTAGATGTAGTGAGCTTGTGTTGTCACCAAAAATGTGAGGTGTTGAAGAATGAAGTCCAAGATCTGTGTACAAAGACTTTAACCACATGATTTCTTGAGTTGCATTAGCCAAACCTCTATATTCAGCTTTAGTAGAAGATAATGCCACAGTTAGTTGCTTCTTCGATGACCAAGAAATGATTTTTGAACCTGCAAATGATATATATCCTGATGTGCTTCTTCTATCATCTTTAGATCCAGCCCAATCTGCATCTGAGTAGACCTTTAGCTCAATATCTGAAGTATATGAATAGAACAAACCTTCATTCATGGTCCCCTTTAGGTACTTGAGGACTCTCTTGGCCGCTTCCATATGTGGTCTTCTCGGCTTATGCATAAACTGACTCAATATGCTAACACTATAGCATATACCCACCCTTATCAGTGTTGCATAGTTCAAACTTCCAACCAAGCTTTGATAGCTTGTAATGTCTTCAATTGGCTCTCCTTCATAAGCACTAAGCTTATGATTTTGCTCCATAGGTGTACCTGCACACTTGGTATTTTCCATCTTGAACTTGACGAGCATGTCATGGACATACTTCCTTTGTATGATGTATATACCTGAATCTCTGTAGATAAACTCCAATCCAAAAGAATAAGTGAGTGGTCCAAGGTCACTTATTTTGAACTCCTCCTTCATTTGAGCCTTTACTTGTTTGATTCCTTCAAGATCATTGCCTGTGATAATAATATCATCAACATACACACATAAATAGATCACTTCAGATCCATTCCTCTATATGAACAAAGAGCTATCCGCCTTGCTAGCTTCGAATCCTTGGTCCTTGGCCACTTTGATAGTTGTTGTTGTTGTTGTAATTGTTGTTGTAGTAGTTGTTGTTGTTGTAGCCTCCATTGTATCTACCTCTATTTGATCCATAGCCACCTCTATTGAAAACTCTTCCTCTTGAGTTCATCGGGTTCCTGAAACATTCTTCAGTAGTATGGTTAGTTAATTCCACATATGTTGCAAGGTTGAGATGATTGTAATCTCCCCCTGCCTTGCTTTCCATCTCTGCCTCTTCCTCTAGCTCTTCCTCTACCTGCAAAGTTTGCTTGGAAAGAGCTACCTTCATCTTCATTCTTCCTATTCTTTGACTTGTCCTTGACCTTAGCTTTATCAGAATATAAGTCAGAAATTTGATTACCTCTTGAGGACTCACCACCTTTGCTAATCTTTGCTTCATGAGTGAAGAGTTGGCCCATGAGTGTGTTGAGGTCGGGTACATGCATATCCATGTATAAATCCATGGCTGTTGTGAATGACTCCCACTTGTCGTCTGCTTTGATTCCATTCATGATTTGTCTTATGATTTGCTCCTCTTCAATTACCTCTCCAATGCTTCCAAGTTGGTCGGAAATCTCCTTCATCTTTGTGACATAATCAGTCACATTTTGCTTTGGGCTTTTCTTCATTGTTGTGAACTCCATCCACAATTGGTTCTTCCTTGCTCGAGTGTTGGAAGAGAAGAAAGAAGCAAGTGCATTCCAGGTCTCTCTTGATGTCTTGCATCCCTTGACATGAGGTAAAAGAAAATCAGAGATTGAGTTTAGAATATAGGACCTTGCAAGTGCATCCTTCGAACACCAATTCAAAAGTCCTTCCACTTCTTCATGTGATGGTTGCCCTTTGTTCCTCATCGTTGGCATTGCTTCATCTCCGGATATGAATCCATATAGATTCCTCCCTTGAAGGTAAGCCTCCATCCTTAGAGACCATGCCAGATAGTTGTTTCGATCCAATTTGTCAATTGTTGATGGAAATCCATCTCCCATGTTGCTTGACTATGCTCTGATACCACTGTGAAGAGAGATGGTGGATGCAATCCGTAGATGAGTAGGTGCCGCTACAACTAGCTTCGCACCAGCCGACTGAGACTTCAGAGTTGATAAGTAGACCCTTGGAGCTTCTTAAATCCACTAAAATATCAGCCAAGTACTTTGGAACATGTATCCCAAAAGTTTAAGTCAAGATACACAAGTTGCGAAATGACTAGCTCTCAAAACTTGCTATTTTTGGACATACACCTGCTAGAAAAAATGAATAGTGCTCTCAACCTGGAAGGAACTAGAAAAATTCCTTTTAGGCATAACAACTAGACTTAGCAAGCTTCCCAATCCAAGTTAAAACACTTCAAATGATGGACTGAGCATTGAGAAAAAGTTTCATCAATTTTTGGAACATGCCCACCATTCTTGGGGCTCTGCAGAGATAGCTCAGTGAGCAGTAAAATGCAGATATCTACAAGAGTAGAAATCCACAGACCTTGAAAATTTTTAACTAAAAATTAGACAGTATGAGCTATCCAACGCAAGTTAGATCACTGAAAAAGGTTCAATACAACTCGAGATATGATCTTTTGAAGTTACTGCTCTGAGTGAGTATAGCAGAGAACAAAACAGAGAAGTAGATGATAATAAATGTATAGATTTACATATGATTACAACCACATTGGCAATGAATCTTTGCACAATGGGGGTAGAATGATAGAGCTATGGATTAAGCTCTTCAATCTCTACAAAATGACATGAAGTGTTCACGTACAAGGCTTGCTAATTGCCTCTTCCTTCTTGCTCCTTTTATAGCTATTCTTGGAGGGAGTTGTGAATTCGAATTCGAATGGATCCACCTAAAAGTGATCCCCAAAGTTAGGAGATATTCACTCAGCTCAAAAAGTCGTGGGTTTTGGTAGTTAGAGCCACGAAATTTCTTTTACATCATGCATGAGGTAAGCCATCCTTTTCCTTTTTCTTTTTCAAATTACAAGAGATAAAAATGAACTCTTTTACAAGAGGTGTTCACATGACTAATCATGTGACTTACAAATGAGGATAATATCAAGCATATCAAGCATGTAGGCTTGGGCAAAATGCACCAACACCTCCCCTTCAAGCCTAACATGCTTGGCCTTCAAATAAGTCTTCAAATGTCCTTGATTTTCTGCAAGCCAATCATCAACTTGAATCTACTTAACTTCGTACCATCAAGAGCTTTCATCAACATGTCTGCACATTGCATATCTGTAGAGACATAGGATAGTTGAATATCCTTGCTCAATAGCTTCTCCCTTACATAATGGTAGTGGAGTTCAATATGCCTTGTTCTAGCATGGTATACCGGATTAGCTGCTAGATGTAGTGAGCTTGTGTTGTCACCAAAAATGTGAGGTGTTGAAGAATGAAGTCCAAGATCTGTGTACAAAGACTTTAACCACATGATTTCTTGAGTTGCATTAGCCAAACCTCTATATTCAGCTTTAGTAGAAGATAATGCCACAGTTAGTTGCTTCTTCGATGACCAAGAAATGATTTTTGAACCTGCAAATGATATATATCCTGATGTGCTTCTTCTATCATCTTTAGATCCGGCCCAATCTGCATCTGAGTAGACCTTTAGCTCAATATCTGAAGTATATGAATAGAACAAACCTTCATTCATGGTCCCCTTTAGGCACTTGAGGACTCTCTTGGCCGCTTCCATATGTGGTCTTCTCGGCTTATGCATAAACTGACTCAATATGCTAACACTATAGCATATATCCACCCTTGTGAGTGTTGCATAGTTCAAACTTCCAACCAAGCTTTGATAGCTTGTAATGTCTTCAATTGGCTCTCCTTCATAAGCACTAAGCTTATGATTTTGCTCCATAGATGTACCTGCACACTTGGTATTGTCCATCTTGAACTTGACGAGCATGTCATGGACATACTTCCTTTGTGTGATATATATACCTGAATCTCTGTAGATAAACTCCAATCCAAAAAAATAAGTGAGTGGTCCAAGGTCACTTATTTTGAACTCCTCCTTCATTTGAGCCTTTACTTGTTCGATTCCTTCAAGATCATTGCCTCTGATAATAATATCATCAACATACACACATAAATAGATCACTTCAGATCCATTCCTCTTTATGAACAAAGAGGTATCCACCTTGCTTGCTTTGAATCCTTGGTCCTTGGCCACTTTGATAGTTGTTGTTGTTGTTGTAATTGTTGTTGTAGTAGTTGTTGTTGTTGTAGCCTCCATTGTATCTACCTCTATTTGATCCATAGCCACCTCTATTGAATCCTCTTCCTCTTGAGTTCCTTGGGTTCCTGAAACATTCTTCAGTAGTATGGTTAGTTAAGCCACATATGTTGCAAGGTTGAGATGATTGGAATCTCCCCCTGCCTTGCTTTCCACCTCTGCCTCTTCCTCTAGCTCTTCCTCTACCTGCAAAGTTTTCTTGGAAAGAGCTACCTTCATCTTCATTCTTCCTATTCTTTGACTTGTCCTTGACCTTAGCTTTATCAGAATATAAGGCAGAAGTTTGATTACCTCTTGAGGACTCACCACCTTTGCTAATCTTTGCTTCATGAGTGAAGAGTTGGCCCATGAGTGTCTTGAGGTCGGGTACATGCATATCCATGTATAAATCCATGGCTGTTGTGAATGACTCCCACTTGTCGTCTGCTTTGATTCCATTCATGATTTGTCTTATGATTTGCTCCTCTTTAATTACCTCTCCAATGCTTCCAAGTTGGTCAGAAATCTCCTTCATCTTTATGACATAATCAGTCACATTTTGCTTTGGGCTTTTCTCCATTGTTGTGAACTCCATCCACAATTGGTTCTTCCTTGCTCGAGTGTTGGAAGAGAAGAAAGAAGCAAGTGCATTCCAGGTCTCTCTTGATGTCTTGCATCCCTTGACATGAGGTAAAAGAAAATCAGAGATTGAGTTTAGAATATAGGACCTTGCAAGTGCATCCTTCGAACACCAATTCAAAAGTCCTTCCACTTCTTCATGTGATGGTTGCCCTTTGTTCCTCATGGTTGGCATTGCTTCATCTCCGGATATGAATCCATATAGATTCCTCCCTTGAAGGTAAGCCTCCATCCTTAGAGACCATGCCGGATAGTTGTTTCGATCCAATTTGTCAATTGTTGATGGAAATTTCTGGAACATGCCCACCATTCTCAGGGCTCTATAGGGATAGATTAGTGAGCAATAAAATGCAGATATCTCCAAAAGTAGAAATCCAATGACCTTGAAAATGTATAGCTAAATCGTAGACAGTAGGAGCTATCCAACGCAAGTTAGATCACTGAAAAATGTTCAGTAGAACTCGAGATATGACCTTTGGAAGTTACTGCTCTAAGTGAGTATAGCAGAGAACAAAACAGAGAAGTAGATTATAATAAATGTATAGATTTACATATGATTACAACCACATTGACAATGAATCTTTGCACAATGGGAGTAGAATGATAGAGCTATGGATTAAGCTCTTCAATCTCTACAAAATGACATGAAGTGGTCACGTACAAGGCTTGCTAATCGCCTCTTCCTTCTTGCTCCTTTTATAGCTATTCTTGGAGGGAGTTTTGAATTCGAATTCGAATGGATCCACCTAAAAGTGATCCCCAAAGTTAGGAGATATTCGCTCAGCTCAAAAAGTCGTGGGTTTTGGTAGTTAGATCCACAAAATGTCTTTTACATCATGCATGAGGTAAGCCATCCTTTTCCTTTTCCTTTTTCAAATTACAAGAGATAAAAATGAACTCTTTTACAAGAGGTGTTCACATGACTAATCATGTGACTTACAAATGAGAATAATATCAAGCATATCAAGCATGTAGGCTTGGGCAAAATGCACCAACACCTCCCCTTCAAGCCTAACATGCTTGGCCTTCAAATAAGTCTTCAATTGTCCTTGATTTCCTGCAAGCCAATCATCAACTTGAATCCACTTAACTTCGTACCATCAAGAGCTTTCGTCAACATGTCTGCACATTGCATATCTGTAGAGACATAGGATAGTTGAATATCCTTGCTCAATAGCTTCTCCCTTACATAATGGTAGTGGACTTAAATATACTTGGTTCTAGCATGGTATACCGGATTAGCTGCTAGATGTAGTGAGCTTGTGTTGTCACCAAAAATATGAGGTGTTGAAGAATGAAGTCCAAGATCTGTGTACAAAGACTTTAACCACATGATTTCTTGAGTTGCATTAGCCAAACCTCTATATTCAGCTTTAGTAGAAGATAATGTCACAGTTAGTTGCTTCTTCGATGACCAAGAAATGATTTTTGAACCTGCAAATGATATATATCCTGATGTGCTTCTTCTATCATCTTTAGATCCGGCCCAATCTGCATCTGAGTAGACCTTTAGCTCAATATCTGAAGTATATGAATAGAACAAACCTTCATTCATGGTCCCCTTTAGGTACTTGAGGACTCTCTTGGCCGCTTCCATATGTGGTCTTCTCGGCTTATGCATAAACTGACTCAATATGCTAACACTATAGCATATATCCACCCTTGTGAGTGTTGCATAGTTCAAACTTCCAACCAAGCTTTGATAGCTTGTAATGTCTTCAATTGGCTCTCCTTCATAAGCACTAAGCTTATGATTTTGCTCCATAGGTGTACCTACACACTTGGTATTTTCCATCTTGAACTTGACGAGCATGTCATGGACATACTTCCTTTGTGTGATGTGTATACCTGAATCTGTGTAGATCAACTCCAATCCAAAAAAATTAGTGAGTGGTCCAAGGTCACTTATTTTGAACTCCTCCTTCATTTGAGCCTTTACTTGTTTGATTCCTTCAAGATCATTGTCTGTGATAATAATATCATCAACATACACACATAAATAGATCACTTCATATCCATTCCTCTTTATGAACAAAGAGGTATCCGCCTTGCTAGCTTTGAATCCTTGGTCCTTGGCCACTTTGATAGTTGTTGTTGTTGTTGTAAATCTTGTTGTAGTAGTTGTTGTTGTTGTAGCCTCCATTGTATCTACCTCTATTTGATCCATAGCCACCTCTATTGAATCCTCTTCCTCTTGAGTTCCTCGGGTTCCTGAAACATTCTTCAGTAGTATGGTTAGTTAAGCCACATATGTTGCAAGGTTGAGATGATTGGAATCTCCCCCTGCCTTGCTTTCTACCTCTGCCTCTTCCTCTAGCCCTTCCTCTACCTGCAAAGTTTGCTTGGAAAGAGCTACCTTCATCTTCATTCTTCCTATTCTTTGACTTGTCCTTGACCTTAGCTTTATCAGAATATAAGGCAGAAGTTTGATTACCTCTTGAGGACTCACCACCTTTGCTAATCTTTGCTTCATGAGTGAAGAGTTGGCCCATGAGTGTGTTGAGGTCGGGTACATGCATATCCATGTATAAATCCATGGCTGTTGTGAATGACTCCCACTTGTCGTCTGCTTTGATTCCCTTCATGATTTGTCTTATGATTTGCTCCTCTTCAATTACCTCTCCAATGCTTCCAAGTTGGTCGGAAATCTCCTTCATCTTTGTGACATAATCAGTCATATTTTTCTTTGGGCTTTTCTTCATTGTTGTGAACTCTATCCACAATTGGTTCTTCCTTGCTCGAGTGTTGGAAGAGAAGAAAGAAGCAAGTGCATTCCAGGTCTCTCTTTATGTCTTGCATCCCTTGACATGAGGTAAAAGGAAATCAGAGATTGAGTTTAGAATATAGGACCTTGCAAGTGCATCCTTCGAACACCAATTCAAAAGTCCTTCCACTTCTTCATGTGATGGTTGCCCTTTGTTCCTCATGGTTGGCATTGCTTCATCTCCGGATATGAATCCATATAGATTCCTCCCTTGAAGGTAAGCCTCCATCCTTAGAGACCATGCCGGATAGTTGTTTCGATCCAATTTGTCAATTGTTGATGGAAATTTCTGGAACATGCCCACCATTCTCGGGGCTCTATAGGGATAGATTAGTGAGCAATAAAATGCAGATATCTCCAAAAGTAGAAATCCAATGACCTTGAAAATGTATAGCTAAATCGTAGACAGTAGGAGCTATCCAACGCAAGTTAGATCACTGAAAAATGTTCAGTAGAACTCGAGATATGACCTTTGGAAGTTACTGCTCTAAGTGAGTATAGCAGAGAACAAAACAGAGAAGTAGATTATAATAAATGTATAGATTTACATATGATTACAACCACATTGACAATGAATCTTTGCACAATGGGAGTAGAATGATAGAGCTATGGATTAAGCTCTTCAATCTCTACAAAATGACATGAAGTGGTCACGTACAAGGCTTGCTAATCGCCTCTTCCTTCTTGCTCCTTTTATAGCTATTCTTGGAGGGAGTTTTGAATTCGAATTCGAATGGATCCACCTAAAAGTGATCCCCAAAGTTAGGAGATATTCGCTCAGCTCAAAAAGTCGTGGGTTTTGGTAGTTAGATCCACAAAATGTCTTTTACATCATGCATGAGGTAAGCCATCCTTTTCCTTTTCCTTTTTCAAATTACAAGAGATAAAAATGAACTCTTTTACAAGAGGTGTTCACATGACTAATCATGTGACTTACAAATGAGGATAATATCAAGCATATCAAGCATGTAGGCTTGGGCAAAATGCACCAACACCTCCCCTTCAAGCCTAACATGCTTGGCCTTCAAATAAGTCTTCAATTGTCCTTGATTTCCTGCAAGCCAATCATCAACTTGAATCTACTTAACTTCGTACCATCAAGAGCTTTCGTCAACATGTCTGCACATTGCATATCTGTAGAGACATAGGATAGTTGAATATCCTTGCTCAATAGCTTCTCCCTTACATAATGGTAGTGGACTTAAATATACTTGGTTCTAGCATGGTATACCGGATTAGCTGCTAGATGTAGTGAGCTTGTGTTGTCACCAAAAATATGAGGTGTTGAAGAATGAAGTCCAAGATCTGTGTACAAAGACTTTAACCACATGATTTCTTGAGTTGCATTAGCCAAACCTCTATATTCAGCTTTAGTAGAAGATAATGTCACAGTTAGTTGCTTCTTCGATGACCAAGAAATGATTTTTGAACCTGCAAATGATATATATCCTGATGTGCTTCTTCTATCATCTTTAGATCCGGCCCAATCTGCATCTGAGTAGACCTTTAGCTCAATATCTGAAGTATATGAATAGAACAAACCTTCATTCATGGTCCCCTTTAGGTACTTGAGGACTCTCTTGGCCGCTTCCATATGTGGTCTTCTCGGCTTATGCATAAACTGACTCAATATGCTAACACTATAGCATATATCCACCCTTGTGAGTGTTGCATAGTTCAAACTTCCAACCAAGCTTTGATAGCTTGTAATGTCTTCAATTGGCTCTCCTTCATAAGCACTAAGCTTATGATTTTGCTCCATAGGTGTACCTACACACTTGGTATTTTCCATCTTGAACTTGACGAGCATGTCATGGACATACTTCCTTTGTGTGATGTGTATACCTGAATCTGTGTAGATCAACTCCAATCCAAAAAAATTAGTGAGTGGTCCAAGGTCACTTATTTTGAACTCCTCCTTCATTTGAGCCTTTACTTGTTTGATTCCTTCAAGATCATTGTCTGTGATAATAATATCATCAACATACACACATAAATAGATCACTTCATATCCATTCCTCTTTATGAACAAAGAGGTATCCGCCTTGCTAGCTTTGAATCCTTGGTCCTTGGCCACTTTGATAGTTGTTGTTGTTGTTGTAAATCTTGTTGTAGTAGTTGTTGTTGTTGTAGCCTCCATTGTATCTACCTCTATTTGATCCATAGCTACCTCTATTGAATCCTCTTCCTCTTGAGTTCCTCGGGTTCCTGAAACATTCTTCAGTAGTATGGTTAGTTAAGCCACATATGTTGCAAGGTTGAGATGATTGGAATCTCCCCCTGCCTTGCTTTCTACCTCTGCCTCTTCCTCTAGCTCTTCCTCTACCTGCAAAGTTTGCTTGGAAAGAGCTACCTTCATCTTCATTCTTCCTATTCTTTGACTTGTCCTTGACCTTAGCTTTATCAGAATATAAGGCAGAAGTGATTACCTCTTGAGGACTCACCACCTTTGCTAATCTTTGCTTCATGAGTGAAGAGTTGGCCCATGAGTGTGTTGAGGTCGGGTACATGCATATCCATGTATAAATCCATCGCTGTTGTGAATGACTCCCACTTGTCGTCTGCTTTGATTCCCTTCATGATTTGTCTTATGATTTGCTCCTCTTCAATTACCTCTCCAATGCTTCCAAGTTGGTCGGAAATCTCCTTCATCTTTGTGACATAATCAGTCATATTTTTCTTTGGGCTTTTCTTCATTGTTGTGAACTCTATCCACAATTGGTTCTTCCTTGCTCGAGTGTTGGAAGAGAAGAAAGAAGCAAGTGCATTCCAGGTCTCTCTTGATGTCTTGCATCCCTTGACATGAGGTAAAAGAAAATCAGAGATTGAGTTTAGAATATAGGACCTTGCAAGTGCATCCTTCGAACACCAATTCAAAAGTCCTTCCACTTCTTCATGTGATGGTTGCCCTTTGTTCCTCATGGTTGGCATTGCTTCATCTCCGGATATGAATCCATATAGATTCCTCCCTTGAAGGTAAGCCTCCATCCTTAGAGACCATGCTGGATAGTTGTTTCGATCCAATTTGTCAATTGTTGATGGAAATCCATCTCCCATGTTGCTTGACTATGCTCTGATACCACTGTGAAGAGAGATGGTGGATGCAATCCTTAGATGAGTAGGTGCCGCTACAACTAGCTTCGCACCAGCCAACTGAGACTTCAGAGTTTATTAGTAGACCCTTTGAGCTTCCTAAATCCACTAAAATATCAGCCAAGTACTTTGGAACATGTATCCCAAAAGTTTAAGTCAAGATAGACAAGTTGCGAAATGACTAGCTCCCAAAACTTGCTATTTTTGGACATACACCTCCTGGAAAAAATGAATAGTGCTCTCAACCTGGAAGGAACTAGAAAAATTCCTTTTGGGAATAAAAACTAGACTTAGCAAGCTTCGCAATCCAAGTTAAAACACTTCAAATCATGGACTGAGCACTGAGAAAAAGTTTCATCAATTTCTGGAACATGCCCACCATTCTCGGGGCTCTACAGAGATAGATCAGTGAGTAGTAAAATGCAGATATCTAAAAAACAAGAAATCCACTGACCTTGACAATAAAAACTACAAACTAGACAGTATGCGCTATCCAACGCAAGTTAAATCACTGAAAAAGGTTCAGTAGAACTCGAGATATGACCTTCTCAAGTTACTGCTCTGAGTGAGTATAGCAGAGAACAAAACAGAGAAGTAGATGATAATAAATGTATAGATTTACATATGATTACAACCACATTGGCAATGAATCTTTGCACAATGGGAGTAGAATGATAGAACTATGGATTAAGCTCTTCAATCTCTACAAAATGACATTAAGAGGTCACGTACGAGGCTTGCTAATTGCCTCTTCCTTCTTGCTCCTTTTATAGCTATTCTTGGAGGGAGTTTTGAATTCGAATTCGAATGGATCCACCTAAAAGAGATCCCCAAAGTTAGGAGATATTCGCTCAGCTCAAAAAGTCATGGGTTTTGGTAGTTAGAGCCACAAAATGTCTTTTACATCATGCATGAGGTAAGCCATCCTTTTCCTTTTTCTTTTTCAAATTACAAGAGATAAAAATGAACTCTTTTACAAGAGGTGTTCACATGACTAATCATGTGACTTACAAATGAGGATAATATCAAGCATATCAAGCATGTAGGCTTGGGCAAAATGCACCAACAGCTCCCCTTCAAGCCTTACATGCTTGGCCTTCAAATAAGTCTTCAATTGTCCTTGATTTCTTGCAAGCCAATCATCAACTTGAATCTACTTAACTTCGTACCATCAAGAGCTTTCGTCAACATGTCTGCACATTGCATATCTGTAGAGACATAGGATAGTTGAATATCCTTGCTCAATAGCTTCTCCCTTACATAATGGTAGTGGACTTCAATATGCTTGGTTCTAGCATGGTATAGCGGATTAGCTGCTAGATGTAATGAGCTTGTGTTGTCACCAAAAATGTGAAGTGTTGAAGAATGAAGTCCAAGATCTGTGTACAAAGACTTTAACCACATGATTTCTTGAGTTGCATTAGCCAAACCTCTATATTCAGCTTCAGTAGAAGATAATGCCACAGTCGGTTGCTTCTTCAATGACCAAGAAATGATTTTTGAACCTGCAAATGATATATATCCTGATGTGCTTCTTCTATCATCTTTAGATTCGGCCCAATCTGCATCTGAGTAGACCTTTAGCTCAATATCTGAAGTATATGAATAGAACAAAACTTCATTCATGGTCCCCTTTAGGTACTTGAGGACTCTCTTGGCCGCTTCCATATGTGGTCTTCTCGGCTTATGCATAAACTGACTCAATATGCTAACACTATAGCATATATCCACCCTTGTGAGTGTTGCATAATTCAAACTTCCAACCAAGCTTTGATAGCTTGTGATGTCTTCAATTGTCTCTCCTTCATAAGCACTAAGCTTATGATTTTGCTCCATAGGTGTACCTGCACACTTGGTATTTTCCATCTTGAACTTGACGAGCATGTCATGGACATACTTCCTTTGTGTGATGTATATACCTGAATCTCTGTAGATCAACTCCAATCCAAAAAAATAAGTGAGTGATCCAAGGTCACTTATTTTGAACTCCTCCTTCATTTGAGCCTTTACTTGTTTGATTCCTTCAAGATCATTGCCTATGATAATAATATCATCAACATACACACATAAATAGATCACTTCACATCCATTCCTCTTTATGAACAAAGAGCTACCCGCCTTGCTAGCTTTGAATCCTTGGTCCTTGGCCACTTTGATAGTTGTTGTTGTTGTTGTAATTGTTGTTGTAGTAGTTGTTGTTGTTGTAGCCTCCATTGTATCTACCTCTATTTGATCCATAGCCACCTCTATTGAATCCTCTTCCTCTTGAGTTCCTCGGGTTCCTGAAACATTCTTCAGTAGTATGGTTAGTTAAGCCACATATGTTGCAAGGTTGAGATGATTGGAATCTCCCCCTGCCTTGCTTTCCACCTCTGCCTCTTCCTCTAGCTCTTCCTCTACCTACAGAGTTTGCTTGGAAAGAGCTACCTTCATCTTCATTCTTCCTATTCTTTGACTTGTCCTTGACCTTAGCTTTATCATAATATAAGGCAGAAGTTTGATTACCTCTTGAGGACTCACCACCTTTGCTAATCTTTGATTCATGAGTGAAGAGTTGGCCCATGAGTGTGTTGAGGTCGGGTACATGCATATCCATGTATAAATCCATGGCTGTTGTGAATGACTCCCACTTGTCGTCTGCTTTGATTCCATTCATGATTTGTCTTATGATTTGCTCCTCTTCAATTACCTCTCCAATGCTTCCAAGTTGGTCGGAAATCTCCTTCATCTTTGTGACATAATCAGTCACATTTTGCTTTGGGCTTTTCTTCATTGTTGTGAACTCCATCCACAATTGGTTCTTCCTTGCTCGAGTGTTGGAAGAGAAGAAAGAAGCAAGTGCATTCCAGGTCTCTCTTGATGTATTGCATCCCTTGACATGAGGTAAAAGAAAATCAGAGATTGAGTTTAGAATATAAAACCTTGCAAGTGCATCCTTCGAACACCAATTCAAAAGTCCTTCCACTTCTTCATGTGATGGTTGCCCTTTGTTCCTCATGGTTGGCATTGCTTCATCTCCGGATATGAATCCATATAGATTCCTCCCTTGAAGGTAAGCCTCCATCCTTAGAGACCATGCCGGATAGTTGTTTCGATCTAATTTGTCAATTGTTGATGGAAATCCATCTCCCATGTTGCTTGACTATGCTCTGATACCACTGTGAAGAGAGATGGTGGATGCAATCCTTAGATGAGTAGGTGCCGCTACAACTAGCTTCGCACCAGCCAACTGAGACTTCAGAGTTGATTAGTAAACCCTTTGAGCTTCCTAAATCCACTAAAATATCAGCCAAGTACTTTGGAACATGTATCCCAAAAGTTTAAGTCAAGATAGACTAGTTGCGAAATTACTAGCTCCCAAAACTTGCTATTTTTGGACATACACCTGGTGGAAAAAATGAACAGTGCTCTCAACCTGGAAGGAACTAGAAAAATTCATTTTGGGCATAAAAACTAGACTTAGCAAGCTTCCCAATCCAAGTTAAAACACTTCAAATGATGGACTGAGCACTGAGAAAACGTTTCATCAATTTCTGGAACATGCCCACCATTCTCGGGGCTCTGCAGAGATATATCAGTGAGCAGTAAAATGCAGATATCTCCAAAACTAGAAATCCACTGACCTTGAACATTTAAAGGTAATAACTAGATAGTAGGAGCTAGCAAACGCAAGTTAGATCATAGAAAAAGGTTCAGTAGAACACGAGATATGACCTTCTGAAGTTACTGCTCTGAGTGAGTATAGCAGAGAACAAAACAGAGAACTAGATGATAATAAATGTATAGATTTACATATGATTACAACCACATTGGCAATGAATCTTTGCACAATGGGAGTAGAATGATAGAGCAATGGAGTAAGCTCTTCAATCTCTACAAAGTGACATGAAGTGCTCACGTACAAGGCTTGCTATTCGCCTCTTCCTTCTTGCTCCTTTTATAGCTATTCTTGGAGGGAGTTTTGAATTCAAATTCGAATGGATCCACCTAAAAGTGATCCCCAAAGTTAAGAGATATTCGCTCAGCTCAAAAAATCATGGGTTTTGGTAGTTAGAGCCACGAAATTGCTTTTACATCATGCATGAGGTAAGCCATCCTTTTCCTTTTTCTTTTTCAAATTACAAGAGATAAAAATGAACTCTTTTAAAAGAGGTGTTCACATGATTACTCATGTGACTTACAAATGAGGATAATATCAAGCATATCAAGCATGTAGGCTTGGGCAAAATGCACCAACAGCTCCCCTTCAAGCCTAACATGCTTGGCCTTCAAATAAGTCTTCAATTGTCCTTGATTTCCTGCAAGCCAATCATCAACTTGAATCTACTTAACTTCATACCATCAAGATCTTTCGTCAACATGTCTGCACATTGCATATCTGTAGAGACATAGGATAGTTGAATATCCTTGCTCAATAGCTTCTCCCTTACATAATGGTAGTGGACTTCAATATGCTTGGTTCTAGCATGGTATAGCGGATTAGCTGCTAGATGTAGTGAGCTTGTGTTGTCACCAAAAATGTGAGGTGTTGAAGAATGAAGTCCAAGATCTGTGTACAATGACTTTAACCACATGATTTCTTGAGTTGCATTAGCCAAACCTCTATATTCAGCTTCAGTAGAAGATAATGCCACAGTTGGTTGCTTCTTCGATGACCAAGAAATGATTTTTGAACCTGCAAATAATATATATCCTGATATGCTTCTTCTATCATCTTTAGATCCGGCCCAATCTGCATCTGAGTAGACCTTTAGCTCAATATCTGAAGTATATGAATAGAACAAACCTTCATTCATGGTCCCCTTTAGGTACTTGAGGACTCTCTTGGCCGCTTCCATATGTGTTCTTCTCGGCTTATGCATAAACTGACTCAATATGCTAACACTATAGCATATATCCACCCTTGTGAGTGTTGCATAGTTCAAACTTCCAACCAAGCTTTGATAGCTTGTGATGTCTTCAATTGGCTCTCCTTCATAAGCACTAAGCTTATGATTTTGCTCCATAGGTGTACCTGCACACTTGGTATTTTCCATCTTGAACTTGACGAGCATGTCATGGACATACTTCCTTTGTGTGATGTATATACCTGAATCTGTGTAGATCAACTCCAATCCAAAAAAATAAGTGAGTGGTCCAAGGTCACTTATTTTTAACTCCTCCTACATTTGAGCCTTTACTTGTTTGATTCCTTCAAGATCATTGCGTGTGATAATAATATCATCAACATACACACATAAATAGATCACTTCATATCCATTCCTCTTTATGAACAAAGAGGTATCCGCCTTGCTAGCTTTGAATCCTTGGTCCTTGGCCACTTTGATAGTTGTTGTTGTTGTTGTAATCGTTGTTGTAGTAGTTGTTGTTGTTGTAGCCTCCATTGTATCTACCTCTATTTGATCCATAGCCACCTCTATTGAATCCTCTTCCTCTTGAGTTCCTCGGGTTCCTGAAACATTCTTCAGTAGTATGGTTAGTGAAGCCACAAATGTTGCAAGGTTGAGATGATTGGAATCTCCCCCTGCCTTGCTTTCCACCTCTGCCTCTTCCTCTAGCTCTTCCTCTACGTGCAAAGTTTGCTTGGAAAGAGCTACCTTCATCTTCATTCTTCCTATTCTTTGACTTGTCCTTGACCTTAGCTTTATCAGAATATAAGGGAGAAGTTTGATTACCTCTTGAGGACTCACCACCTTTGCTAATCTTTGCTTCATGAGTGAAGAGTTGGCCCATGAGTGTGTTGAGGTCGGGTACATGCATATCCATGTATAAATCCATGGCTGTTGTGAATGACTCCCACTTGTCGTCTGCTTTGATTCCATTAATGATTTGTCTTATGATTTGCTGCTCTTCAATTACCTCTCCAATGCTTCCAAGTTGGTCGAAAATCTCCTTCATCTTTGTGACATAATCAGTCACATTTTGCTTTGGGCTTTTCTTCATTGTTGTGAACTCCATCCACAATTGGTTCTTCCTTGCTCGAGTGTTGGAAGAGAAGAAAGAAGCAAGTGCATTCCAGGTCTCTCTTGATGTCTTGCATCCCTTGACATGAGGTAAAAGAAAATTAGAGATTGAGTTTAGAATATAGGACCTTGCAAGTGCATCCTTCGAACACCAATTCAAAAGTCCTTCCACTTCTTCATGTGATGGTTGCCCTTTGTTCCTCATGGTTGGCATTGCTTCATCTCCGGATATGAATCCATATAGATTCCTCCCTTGAAGGTAAGCCTCCATCCTTAGAGACCATGCCGGATAGTTTTTTGGATCCAATTTGTCAATTGTTGATGGAAATCCATCTCCCATGTTGCTTGACTATGCTCTGATACCACTATGAAGAGAGATGGTGGATGCAATCCTTAAATGAGTAGGTGCCGCTACAACTAGCATCGCACCAGCCAACTGAGACTTAAGAGTTGATTAGTAGACCCTTTGAGCTTCCTAAATCCACTAAAATATCAGCCAAGTACTTTGGAACATGTATCCCAAAAGTTTAAGTCAAGATAGACAAGTTGCGAAATGACTAGCTCCCAAAACTTGCTATTTTTGGACATACACCTGCTGGAAAAAATGAACAGTGCTCTCAACCTCGAAGGAATTAGAAAACTTCCTTTTGGGCATAAAAACTAAACTTAGCAAGCTTCCCAATCCAAGTCAAAACACTTCAAATAATGGACTGAGCACTGAGAAAAAGTTTCATCAATTTCTGAAACATGCCCACCATTCTCGGGGCTCTGCACAGATAGATCAGTGAGCAATAAAATGCAGATATCTCCAAAACTAGAAATCCACTGACCTTGAAAATGTATACGTAGAAGTAGACAGTACGAACTATCCAACGCAAGTTAGAGCACTGAAAAAGGTTCAGCAGAACTCGAGATATGACCTTCTGAAGTTACTGCTCTGAGTGAGTATAGCAGAGAACAAAACACAGAACTAGATGATAATAAATGTATAGATTTACATATGATTACAACCACATTGGCAATGAATCTTTGCACAATGGGAGTAGAATGATAGAGCTATGGAGTAAGCTCTTCAATCTCTACAAAATGACATGAAGTGGTCACGTACAAGGCTTGCTAATCGCCTCTTCCTTCTTGCTCCTTTTATAGCTATTCTTGGAGGGAGTTTTGAATTCAAATTCAAATGGATCCACCTAAAAGTGATCCCCAAAGTTAGGAGATATTCGCTCAGCTCAAAAAGTCGTGGGTTTTGGTAGTTAGAGCCACAAAATTGCTTTTACATCATGCATGAGGTAAGCCATCCTTTTCCTTTTTCTTTTTCAAATTACAAGAGATAAAAATGAACTCTTTTACAAGAGGTGTTCACATGACTACTCATGTGACTTACAAATGAGGATAATATCAAGCATATCAAGCATGTAGGCTTGGGCAAAATGCACCAACAGCTCCCCTTCAAGCCTAACATGCTTGGGCTTCAAATAAGTCTTCAATTGTCCTTGATTTCTTGCAAGCCAATCATCAACTTGAATCTACTTAACTTCGTACCATCAAGAGATTTTGTCAACATGTCTGCACATTGCATATCTATAGAGACATAGGATAGTTGAATATCCTTGCTCAATAGCTTCTCCCTTACATAATGGTAGTGGACTTCAATATGCTTGGTTCTAGCATGGTATATCGGATTAGCTGCTAGATGTAGTGAGCTTGTGTTGTCACCAAAAATGTGAGGTGTTGAAGAATGAAGTCCAAGATATGTGTACAAAGACTTTAACCACATGATTTCTTGAGTTGCATTAGCCAAACCTCTATATTCAGCTTCTGTAGAAGATAATGCCACAGTTGGTTGCTACTTTGATGACCAAGAAATGATTTTTGAACCTGCAAATGATATATATCCTGATGTGCTTCTTCTATCATCTTTAGATCTGGCCCAATCTGCATCTGAGTAGACCTTTAGCTCAATATCTGAAGTATATGAATAGAACAAACCTTCATTCATGGTCCCCTTTAGGTACTTGAGGACTCTCTTGGCCACTTCCATATGTGGCCTTCTCGGCTTATGCATAAACTGACTCAATATGCTAACACTATAGCATATATCCACCCTTGTGAGTGTTGCATAGTTCAAACTTCCAACCAAGCTTTGATAGCTTGTGATGTCTTCAATTGGCTCTCCTTCATAAGCACTAAGCTTATGATTTTGCTCCATAGGTGTACCTGCACACTTGGTATTTTCCATGTTGAACTTGACGAGCATGTCATGGACATACTTCCTTTGTGTGATGTATATACCTGAATCTGTGTAGATCAACTCCAATCCAAAAAAATAACTGAGTGGTCCAAGGTCACTTATTTTGATCTCCTCCTTCATTTGAGCCTTTACTTGTTTGATTCCTTCAAGATCATTGCCTATGATAATAATATCATCAACATACACACATAAATAGATCACGTCAGATCCATTCCTCTTTATGAACAAAGAGGTATCCGCCTTGCTAGCTTTGAATCCTTGGTCCTTGGCCACTTTGATAGTTGTTGTTGTTGTTGTAATTGCTGTTGTAGTAGTTGTTGTTGTTGTAGCCTCCATTATATCTACCTCTATTTGATCCATAGCCACCTCTATTGAATCCTCTTCTTCTTGAGTTCCTCGGGTTCGTGAAACATTCTTCAGTAGTATGGTTAGTTAAGCCACATATGTTGCAAGGTTGAGATGATTGGAATCTCCCCCTGCCTTGCTTTCCACCTCTGCCTCTTCCTCTAGCTCTTCCTCTACCTGCAAAGTTTGCTTGGAAAGAGCTACCTTCATCTTCATTCTTCCTATTCTTTGACTTGTCCTTGACCTTAGCTTTATCAGAATATAAGGCAGAAGTTTGATTACCTCTTGAGGACTCACCACCTTTGCTAATCTTTGCTTCATGAGTGAAGAGTTGGCCCATGAGTGTGTTGAGGTCGGGTACATGCATATCCATGTATAAATCCATGGCTGTTGTGAATGACTCCCACTTGTCGTCTGCTTTGATTCCCTTCATGATTTGTCTTATGATTTGCTCCTCTTCAATTACCTCTCCAATGCTTCCAAGTTGGTCGGAAATCTCCTTCATCTTTGTGACATAATCAGTCACATTTTGCTTTGGGCTTGTCTTCATTGTTGTGAACTCCATCCACAATTGGTTCTTCCTTGCTCGAGTGTTGCAAGCGAAGAAAGAAGCAAGTGCATTCCAGGTCTCTCTTGATGTCTTGCATCCCTTGACATGAGGTAAAAGAAAATCAGAGATTGAGTTTAGAATATAGGACCTTGCAAGTGCATCCTTCGAACACCAATTCAAAAGTCCTTCCACTTCTTCATGTGATGGTTGCCCTTTGTTCCTCATGGTTGGCATTGCTTCATCTCCGGATATGAATCCATATAGATTCCTCCCTTGAAGGTAAGCCTCCATCCTTAGAGACCATGCCGGATAATTTTTTCGATCCAATTTGTCAATTGTTGATGGAAATCCATCTCCCATGTTGCTTGACTATGCTCTGATACCACTGTGAAGAGAGATGGTGGATGCAATCCTTAGATGAGTAGGTGCCGCTACAACTAGCTTTGCACCAGCCAACTGAGACTTCAGAGTTGATTAGTAGACCCTTTGAGCTTCCTAAATCCACTAAAATATCAGCCAAGTACTTTGGAACATGTATCCCAAAAGTTTAAGTCAAGATAGACAAGTTTCGAAATGACTAGCTCCCAAAACTTGCTATTTTTGGACATACACCTACTCGAAAAAATGAACAGTGCTCTCAACCTGGAAGGAATTAGAAAAATTCACTTTGGGCATAAAAACTAGACTTAGCAAGATTCCCAATCCAAGTTAAAATACTTCAAATGATGGACTGAGCACTGAGAAAAAGTTTCATCAGTTTCTGGAACATGCCCACCATTCTCGGGGCTCTGCAGAGATAGATTAGGGAGCAGTAAAATGCAGATATCTCCAATACTAGAAATTCACTGACTTTGAAAATTTATAAGTATAAACTAGATAGTAGAAGCTATTCAACGCAACTTAGATCACTGAAAAAGGTTCAATACAACTCGAGATATGACCTTCTGAAGTTACTGCTCTGAGTGAGGATAGCAGAGAACAAAACAGAGAACTAGATGATAATAAATGTATAGATTTACATATGATTACAACCACATTGGCAATGAATCTTTGCACAATGGGAGTAGAATGATAGAGCTATGGAGTAAGCTCTTCAATCTCTACAAAATGACATGAAGTGGTCACGTACAAGGCTTTCTAATCGCCTCTTCCTTCTTGCTCCTTTTATAGCTATTCTTGGAGGGAGTTTTGAATTCAAATTCGAATGGATCCACCTAAAAGTGATCCCCAAAGTTAGGAGATATTCGCTCAGCTCAAAAAGTCGTGGGTTTTGGTAGTTAGAGCCATGAAATTGCTTTTACATCATGCATGAGGTAAGCCATCCTTTTCCTTTTTCTTTTTCAAATTACAAGAGATAAAAATGAACTCTTTTACAAGAGGTGTTCACATGACTACTCATGTGACTTACAAATGAGGATAATATCAAGCATATCAAGCATGTAGGCTTGGGCAAAATGCACCAACACCTCCCCTTCAAGCCTTACATGCTTGGCCTTCAAATAAGTCTTCAATTGTCCTTGATTTCCTTCAAGCCAATCATCAACTTGAATCTACTTAACTTCATACCATCAAGAGATTTTGTCAACATGTCTGCACATTGCATATCTATAGAGACATAGGATAGTTGAATATCCTTGCTCAATAGCTTCTCCCTTACATAATGGTAGTGGGCTTCAATATGCTTGGTTCTAGCATGGTATACCGGATTAGCTGCTAGATGTAGTGAGCTTGTGTTGTCACCAAAAATGTGAGGTGTTGAAAAATGAAGTCCAAGATCTGTGTACAAAGACTTTAACCACATGATTTCTTGAGTTGCATTATCCAAACCTCTATATTCAGCTTCAGTAGAAGATAATGCCACAGTTGGTTGCTTCTTCGATGACCAAGAAATGATTTTTGAACCTGCAAATGATATATATCCTGATGTGCTTCTTCTATCATCTTTAGATCCGGCCCAATCTGCATGTGAGTAGACCTTTAGCTCAATATCTGAAGTATATGAATAGAACAAACCTTCATTCATGGTCCCCTTTAGGTACTTGAGGACTCTCTTGGCCGCTTCCATATGTGGTCTTCTCGGCTTATGCATAAACTGACTCAATATGCTAACACTATAGCATATATCCACCCTTGTGAGTGTTGCATAGTTCAAACTTCCAACCAAGCTTTGATAGCTTGTGATGTCTTCAATTGGCTCTCCTTCATAAGCACTAAGCTTATGATTTTGCTCCATAGGTGTACCTGCACACTTGGTATTTTCCATCTTGAACTTGACGAGCATGTCATGAACATACTTCCTTTGTGTGATGTATATACCTGAATCTGTGTAGATCAACTCCAATCCAAAAAAATAAGTGAGTGGTCCAAGATCACTTATTTTGAACTCCTCCTTCATTTGAGCCTTTACTTGTTTGATTCCTTCAAGATCATTGCCTATGATAATAATATCATCAACATACACACATAAATAGATCACTTCACATCCATTCATCTTTATGAACAAAGAGGTATCCACCTTGCTAGCTTTGAATCCTTGGTCCTTGGCCACTTTGATAGTTGTTGTTGTTGTTGTAATTGTTGTTGTAGTAGTTGTTGTTGTTGTAGCCTCCATTGTATCTACCTCTACTTGATCCATAGCCACCTCTATTGAGTCCTCTTCCTCTTGAGTTCCTCGGGTTCCTGAAACATTCTTTAGTAGTATGGTTAGTTAAGCCACATATGTTGCAAGGTTGAGATGATTGGAATCTCCCCCTGCCTTGCTTTCCACCTCTGCCTCTTCCTCTAGCTCTTCCTCTACCTGCAAAGTTTGCTTGGAAAGAGCTACCTTCATCTTCATTCTTCCTATTCTTTGACTTGTCCTTGACCTTAGCTTTATCTGAATATAAGGCAGAAGTTTGATTACCTCTTGAGGACTCACCACCTTTGCTAATCTTTGCTTCATGAGTGAAGAGTTGGCCCATGAGTGTGTTGAGGTCGGGTACATGCATATCCATGTATAAATCCATGGCTGTTGTGAATGACTCCCACTTGTCGTCTGCTTTGATTCCATTCATGATTCGTCTTATGATTTGCTCCTCTTCAATTACCTCTCCAATGCTTCCAAGTTGGTCGGAAATCTCCTTCATCTTTGTGACATAATCAGTCACATTTTGCTTTGGGCTTTTCTTCATTGTTGTGAACTCCATCCACAATTGGTTCTTCCTTGCTCGAGTGTTGGAAGAGAAGAAAGAAGCAAGTGCATTCCAGGTCTCTCTTGATGTCTTGCATCCCTTGACATGAGGTAAAAGAAAATCAGAGATTGAGTTTAGAATATAGGACCTTGCAAGTGCATCCTTCGAACACCAATTCAAAAGTCCTTCCACTTCTTCATGTGATGGTTGCCTTTTGTTCCTCATGGTTGGCATTGCTTCATCTCCGGATATGAATCCATATAGATTCCTCCCTTGAAGGTAAGCCTCCATCCTTAGAGACCATGCCGGATAGTTGTTTCGATCCAATTTGTCAATTGTTGATGGAAATCCATCTCCCATGTTGCTTGACTATGCTCTGATACCACTGTGAAGAGAGATGGTGGATGCAATCCTTAGATGAGTAGGTGCCGCTACAACTAGCTTCGCACCAGCCAACTGAGACTTCAGAGTTGTTTAGTAGACCCTTTGAGCTTCCTAAATCCACTAAAATATCAGCCAAGTACTTTGGAACATGTATCCCAAAAGTTTAAGTCAAGATAGACAAGTTGCGAAATGACTAGCTCCCAAAACTTGCTATTTTTGGACATACACCTGCTGGAAAAAGTGAAGGGTGCTCTCAACCTGGAAGGAATTAGAAACATTCCTTTTGGGCATAGCAAACAGACTTAGCAAGCTTCCCAGTCCAAGTTAAAACACTTCGAAATGATGGACTGAGCACTGAGAAAAAGTTTCATCAATTTCTGGAACATGCCCACCATTCTCGGGGCTCTGCAGAGATGGACCAGTGAGCAGTAAAATGCAGATATCTCCAAAACTATAAATTCGATGACCTTAAAAATTAATACTAAAAAGTAGACAGTATGAGCTATCCAATGCAAGTTAGATCACTGAAAAAGGTTCAGTAGAACTCGAGATATGACCTTCTGAAGTTACTGCTCTGAGTGAGTATAGCAGAGAACAAAACAGAGAAGTAGATGATAATAAATGTATAGATTCACATATGATTACAACCACATTTTCAATGAATCTTTGCACAATGGGAGTAGAATGATAGAGCTATGGAGTAAGCTCTTCAATCTCTACAAAATGACATGAAGTGGTCACGTACAAGGCTTGCTAATCGCCTCTTCCTTCTTGCTCCTTTTATAGCTATTCTTGGAGGGAGCTTTGAATTCGAATTCGAATGGCTCCACCTAAAAGTGATCCCCAAAGTTAGGATATATTTCCTCAGCTCAAAAATTTGTGGGTTTTGGTAGTTAGAGCCACAAAATTGCTTTTACATCATGCATGAGGTAAGCCATCCTTTTCCTTTTTCTTTTTCAAACTACAAGAGATAAAAATGAACTCTTTTACAAGTGGTGTTCACATGACTACTCATGTGACTTACAAATGAGGATAATATCAAGCATATCAAGAATGTAGGCTTGGGCAGAATGCGGCAACAAGAGTTTAGGAGATATGAAAAGCGAATTAAAGAAATAGAATTTAACACGAATGAATCTATAAAATCAAAATTTGGGATTATTATGACCCTAATGCAAACAATAAATGCAATATCTGACACTATCCAGCTAATGTGCATAAGTATTGAGGATGTAAAAAATGAAATGGATTCTGGGATTTCTAAATTGAAACATAAGGTTGACCTGTTGTCTAACCAAGTTAAAGACCTACAAATATTGAAATGTGACCATGAACATGTGGTAAAGGTCCAAGGAATATCTGCACAAAAAGAGTCATTAGGACTTAGAACAACCATGCCTAGAGATATGTGTAGGAAATCAAGTTGGGATGAGAAGAGACATATACGTTGCTTTTAGTGTGATCAGTATGGTCATATGTTTTGGGATTGCATAGCATATGAAAGTGCATGCAAACATAAACTAGTAAGTGAATATGAAGGTAAGATTTTTAAATATCAAGAGCAGATACCTTTACATTTGAATGTAGGAAAAGGTGGGATGAAGGAATATTTTGAAGAGGGAAAAACTAAATTAAAGTCAATTAAGAAGATATGGAAACCAAAAGAACTTGAGAATAGTAAATCTGATGAACAAAGAAGTATGCTATCTATTGAGAGTCAAGAGAAACCTAGGGAAGAAACCAAAAGTACACAGATAAAGGTTGAAAAACAAAAAATTGAGCAGATATTAAGAGATCAAATAGAAATAGATCATAAAGGAGAGTCTAATAGAGAAATTCAAGAGAAACGAAAGAAAGATAAGGATGTATATGTATCATTCGATCCAAAACTTTTAACTGATGAGAATCTATTCGATCAAGAGAAAGTTAGGAAGTTACAATCCCAAGTAAACTTTGTTAAACAGATTGAACAAGAAAAAGAAACTCAAGAAGATATAGAATCTAACAAGCGAGTTAACAAAGCAAAAAAATAGTTGCTTGATGATATTATCAAGCAAATAGAGAGAAATTCAAGGACAAGTGTGAAGCCTTCTAAAACGCTGAAGAAGAATAAAAAAAGTAAAAATCTAACCTTTCAAGATATATTTGCAAATATTGAGTGATGATGAAAGAAAAATCGTAATAAAACATATGAGAATGATCAAGAGATATTGAATGATAAAGATTGATGATAGCACATGATGATGATTGATGATAATGCATGATGAAGTTGTTGATGATGATGATGATGATGGTTAATGATAATGATTGTGAATGATTAATGATTGATGATGATGATGATGATGATGGTTTATGATTGATGAATGATTAATGATTGATGATGATGATGGTTTATGATTGATGAATGATAATTACTTATGATTGATGAATGATTAGTGATTGATGATGGTTGATGATTGATGATAGATGGATGATGATGACTGATGATTGATGATCAATGAATAATGATTAATGAATGAATGATGATGATTGATGATGCAAATGATGATGATTGAGAGTTTATGATGATTGATGATGATGAATGATGATGATTGATGTTGATGAATGTTGATGAAATATGATGGTTGATGATTGATGATGATAATAATTGATGGCTGATGATGATGATTGATGATGAATGATAATGATTGATGATTATGATATGATAATAATGATTAATGATTGATGATGATGATGGTATATGATGATTCATGATGATGAATGATGATGAAAGATAATGATTGATGTTGAAAATGACTAATGATGATGGTTTATGATCATTGATGAATGATAATGATTGTTGATGATGATGATGATGATGATGGAGGATGCTGATGACGCTGAGAGTGATGCTGATGAAGAACAATAGATCATGAAGATGAAGAAAAGCTAGATCGATCAATGAAGAAGATGGAATAAAATGATCAGGTGAAATGTTTCTGATTAGAGATATATTTTCTTTCTGATATAGCATATGCATTGCATTTTCGTGTGTGATAAAGATATGTATGAATTTAAGAAAATCATGTAGAATGAAGATAGAAAATATCTATTATGGTTTTGCATGAAGCATGAATGACTAGGAATTATATGAATGAAACCAGTTAGCACTCTAGAGACTTTTGGGAGTGAAAGCTTGGGAATGTGATGGCATGCTTAAACTGGGTGCATGTATATGTTGATCGATTTGAACACTTAGTGAGTGGGATTCTTTGGGTCCTAGTATTTGCTTCCTACGAGATCTTACCTCCATATGTATCATGATTTATGAAAAACCTTCATACAAAGCCAGCTTATATGTGTGTGCATGTTGATAGCACACTACGATGGGCTAGTAGGCAGGTGGAACCACCTTGGTCGGGTGATCAAGACCACGAGCCATAGCTAGTTTTGTCGTAGGCCTAACCTATCTGTTGTCATGCACCTGCATGGGTCAGTAGGTAGGTGGAGTCACTCTGGCCGGATGGTCAGAGCCACGAGCTGACGTCGATTTCATGTAGGGCTGAGGTTGTGTATGTCGTGCGCTATGTTGGGTTGGTAGACAGGTGGGGTAAACTTGGCCGCGCGGACAAGTCCATGAATCGCACCCGATTTTGACATAGGCTGATTTATGAAATAAAGATAAAATAAATAAATTCTGAGTTGAGATGAAGTAAAAAATGAAAGAAAAAGAAAAAGAAAATTGAAAAAGATAAGAAAAGAAAAGATTTGATGGAGAGTCGGATAGTAGGGAATAAATAAAGGAAACAGGGCATATTCTACAAACTGAGTTAGTAGAAACTTAGTATATGCTAGTACTTAGAATGAGTTGCCAGATCTGAACCAGTTGAGCAAACAGAAGATCTAGAAAGCTAATAGTTTATTCATATGGTTACTTGTCAGATTATAGACGCAAAAACATAGTATGATGTTTGTGAAGCCTGAATCTACTTAATTTTCTAAAATTTGTACTAATCTTTATTAAGTTGCATGGAGTGCATGAGATTTTGATTTTTGAAAAGAAAAACATAAAAATTAAAGAGATTTTTCAAAAGAACCCTGATACGCTTCTATTGGATTTCGCAGGTTGGCCCATCGCGACGATGTGCAGGTTTAGTGGGGGGGAATGTCGGGATGAAATCCCTTAGGGAAGTGTGCATTGATTTTTTTCAAAGTTCATTGATTTTTTATTATGGAGTGATGTTTTGATCGAAAGAGGGGTATAATTTGACTGATGTACCTATGTGTGTGAATAGCTAGCTTTTGATCCATAAACCCCTAGGTTTGATACTTGAAACCCCCTAGAAACCGAGTTTTATCCCATGAAAATTGAATCTAGACCCTTAGAAACCCTTGGAGTTTAGGCCGGAATTGTAAATAGACCCTTGAATTGACATACTTGACATAATTTTGATCACAATCCTAATTTCTCCAACTAGAAATCCTAGCTTGGACCCTTCAAATTGGTTTTTATCCTAGGTCAAACCCTTAAAAACAAATAATTTGTGAATATCTAGTGTGAAACCGAAACCTTAGTCTAGGAAAATAAAAAGGAGAAAAATAAAAAATAGAATTAAGAGATGGGATTTCCCCAAAATAACAAATGGCCATGCAAGATGATTCTGAATTTTGAAAGTTGAGTAAGGAGGTTAGAATGTTCTAGAAGGAAGTCCTAGAGGGGCCTATAAATAAGTGCTAATTCATTTGTTTCTTCCCAACCCGTGGACCTTGCTTGTGGAACTTCTTTCCAAGTATGCTCGTTGTCCATTTTTGTTCATTCATGTTTTTTCTCATATCGTACGGTAGTGCATCTACGAAGAGCAAAAGATCTGATAACGTGTAGAGGAATTTACATAAGCTTAAGAGCTTCCATGCTTTCGAGGAGGAGGGTAGCTTGTGGGGGATAGCAAGTATGGAGGAGAAAGAGAGAGGGAAAGCAGAGTCTTGTTTTAAGGATGGTACTTTAGAATTTTGTTGTCCTCATTGCAGTCGGCTAAAGAGCTCATTATCCCTATGGTTTCTTCATACACAAGATAAAATCTTGCCCCGTGCAGAGTAACACATGGTCGATTACCAACAGACCAATTCGGGAGAGCATAGAGAGATGGATGCAAATAGACTCCGAGAGAGAGAGAGAGAGCCAACCATGGCTCAGAAGTTGCCAGAGGTCAGCTACTATATTGCCATGCAAACAGAGAGAAATGGATAGATGACATCAGACAGATACTCTGGCTACAGTTGTGCATATGCGTGATGAGAGAGATGTAGTGGTGTGCGCAGAGGAATCGGGGCATTGATGGAGAAACTAACGGGTTGCGCCATAGAGAGAAAAGTACACGTCAACATAGAGGAGAGAGAGAGAGGGCCGATGATAGCACGGCACGGAGTCTTACGTTTAGAGAGAGAATTTTGTGGGCATAGATATCCTGTTGCAAGAGAAAAATTTGTGGCTTGCTGCTGTTGATGTGCACGCGTAGAGTAAAATGGTGGGGATAGAGAGATGCGGCCCCTACTTGTTAGCCCACCTTCCACCTTATCAAACGTAGACTGTAGAGAGGAGCATCCCTGGCGGCACGCAAGACAATTTGATAGAGAGAGAGAAGATTGGTAGCAAATATACAGGAACAGAGTGCATGCTCCGACAAAGAGAGAGAAGGTCAAAGCTTCAATAGGTGGTGCCTGTTGTCAGACACGCTCGTTGTAGGAATAGGTGGAAGAGAGAGAGTCAGTGGAGGAGGGAGAAGGGCAGGCTATAATGGTGGTCGTCAATAGCAAAGACACACAAAGAGATATGGCAGAGATGAGATGCAGAAATGATGGGCAGAGGACTGGAGGAATTGAGAAACAGAGAGAGAGGGGGGAGAGAGAGAGGGGAGAGAGAGAGAGAGAGAGAGAGAGAGAGAGAGAGCAGGGTGGCAGATCTTGCATGCACAAAAAGAAACAGAAAGAAAGAGAGAGAGAGAGAGAGAGAGAGGGGGGGGTTGGGAAAAAGAGAGAGAGAGAGAGAGAGGGAGAAGCAGAGTGGAGGTGACGGCATAGAGAAAGATTCAGGAGGTGAGAGAGAGAGAGAGGGAGAGAGAAGCAACACATGGATAGACCACCGAGCACTCTGAAGATCTGAAAGAGAGAGAGAGAGAGGGATTCGGACAAAGATAGGCGACAGATAGTGGAGAGAGAGAGAGAGAGAGAGATTGGAACAAAGATAGGCAGTAGATAGGAGAATCCAGAGCGAGAGAGAGAGAGAGAGAGAGAGAGAGAGAGAGAGAGATGTGGCTGCTTGGGTATTGTAGAGGTTTGCCAATGAGAGAGAGAGAGAGAGAAAGAGAGAGAGAGAGAGAGAGAGGTTGTATGGAGCTATGATAGTCTGTATGCAAAAGCATAACACAATTGGCTTAGAAGATAGAATCATTCTATACAGGTGAAGAATCCGATTAATCGGCAGGAAGAAAGAAAGAAAGACAAAAGAAAAAGAAAAGAATACTCAAGAAAAATGAAAGAAAGATGAAAAGAAAAGAAAAGGAAAAATGAGGGAAAAGGTGAAGAAAGAAATAAGAAGAGAGAAGGAGGGAAAACAAGAAGGAGGAGAAGAAAAGGAGGAGGAGAAAGAAGAGAAGGAGGGTAGAAGAGAAAGAGGAAAAGAAAGAGAAAAGAGAGGAGGAGAGGAAGAAAGATAATGGGGGTTTTAATGATGTCTTAATTTTTTCTTTGGGCCCGATTGTTTCTTAAATTATTTAGAAAGTATTTAAAAGGGAAAATGGTTTTTCATGTATGTTTCATTCTTTTCTACATGTACTAACATGATTTTACCCAACCCCGTGGACTTTTCTTGTGGAACTTCTTTCCAGGTTCGGTCCATTGATGATTTTGGAGATATTAAATGAAGTGATTGTTAGATTTCTAAAGAAAAAGAGAAGAGAAGCTATTGCCGAGGATACTTGAAGAAAAGAAAGGAGGGAAGTAAATTCAGAAGTAAAGTTTGTACTGAAGGCCAAAGCCGAGTCCGGTGGGCGTCTTCTCGCACTGTTGCGGGAGGTCTACTTTATATTTGGCTGATCCGCACTGTAGCGGTGGCATATTGTATCACCATACTACACTATAGCAGCTTTCTGTATTACCGACCCGCACTGTAGCAGGAATCTTTGTATCATTGAGATTTTATTGGACGAATTCAGCATTGTATCATTGAGCTTGTCTACACACTGATCCCATGACTTTAGTATATCAGCATTGTATTTGGATTCTTTTGCCCCGGATGCCTACCGTCTCACGCATACGCACATTTGCTCGTCTCTTCCAAGGGGCAGAGCCCAATGACGATCGCCACACCACAGAGAGGGTGAGGCACCCAGTGTGTAGACACCGCCCGTCAGACATGGGAACGGCACACATCGAGGGCCTGATCCAACCCCGTGCCGGCTCTTCCCATTCATCCACTTTCTTCTCCGACATCATCGGTATGAGCATCGGTATGAGCATCAGTATGAGCATCGATAGTTTCCAGTAAATTACCGAAGCTTATATAGATGTTGAAACTGACGCTCATACTGACGTAGCTGTATCGATGTGTCCATTACCTAGTCGGTTTTCCAAAATGTTTCGATGGTCATACCAACGCTGACCCATGACCGTCATTATGTGGACTGTCAGTATGCCCTTGATGTGTTGTAGTGACTTTCAAATTTTTGTGTATTTCCATTTAGAATACTTGATCCTTATGTTTCAAGAAAACCTTGATGATTGAAATAAGTCCACCTAAGTTGCCAAGGAATGAGAAGATAGAATTTCTCCTCATTTTATTGAGCATGTTTTGGCAAGGACTCACTAGACCTACTGTGCTAAGTTCACACCTTTAGCTAAGTCCTACCAAATACAAAGAAAGTATATTTGTATTTGAAAAGGACTATAAAAGAATAAGTTAAGTTCATAACATTTGAAGATTCCTCTCCTTTTTGTTGAAAGTGGAAGATGAATCTAATTTTGGCCCTTTCAAGATAGAGATAAGATCTCTATTACATACTCCTAAGAAATATACATTTCTAGGAAAGTACAAAGGGTACTGAAATGTATTATTTTATGGAGCTTGAGGTAAGTCCACCCATTTCACTAGCCCACAAGTACAAGGCATACATGTACATTCAGTTGGACTAAGGGAAAGAGATTTGGGTAGGGATTTAGATTCCTTTCCTTTCACATTAAGGTAGGGATTAGCCCTTATCTGATTACTAGAAATGGATCTTAAGAGAGAGATGACCATGCTCAGAGCATAGATCGTCGTGCACGGGGGAATACTTCACATATTATACCTACATGCATTTTCGAGGAAAAAAATGTTAAAGGGGGAAATAATGTTGTATAATTCATGGATTTAGAAGGTTAGGCATATGGATTCTAAGGGTTGGAATATGATGTATGTTTTCCTTGGTCGAGCCCTTGAATTACCCTTGAAACATGCCTTGAACCTTTGGGTGAAACCCTTGGTTTTAGTCCTTGGGATTTTTACTCATATGAGCTCTCAATTGAATGGTTGGAACCTTAGGCTTCATTTATCATAAGGTATAGAAACCTTAGTCTTGGGAGAAGCTTCTCTAAGAGTCATCTTGTGTGTAGATGAGAGAAGAATCCTCATTTGAATTAGAAGGCATGTGATAGACTTAGGAAATTAGAAGGCATGTGATCACTCTTGGGAAAGTGTCCACATGAGTGTCACTTAGCTAGACACTTGGTCAAACCCACGGACTTACACCCCCTTGGCCTAGAGGTATATATATAGGTGGAGTTGGATGGGTGGATATGTGCTCTCTCCTACTTGAGATAATCTTGCTAGTTGATCTAGTTGTTTCTTGAATGTAGTTTCACAAGAGAAAGCCAAAGGCATGAGTGGATGATTATACTTAAGGAGTGGAGAGATTCCTATAAAGTCCATGGGGTAGCTACTTCAAGCTTCATTAAAAAAGGAATCTAAGGACAAAACAACTCGTGTCACAAGAAACTTGTTCAATATAACCAATTAGACATGAATTTGACAAATTCAAGAACTTTGAATTATATGTAGTTTCATTTTGAAAACCCTAGAAAAGAAGGATGGATGTTATTTCTAAAGGTTTCCAAGGTTCCAAAGCAAAGAATGAGATAATGAAATTGTCCTATGAATAAATCAAAACCTATAAAATAAAGTTCGAGATAATGCCTTAAACTTCTATATTCCTTTAAAGAGTTTACGCATGCATCAATGTGAATTAAATCATGAAATTGTCCCGTGAAGAAATCAAAACCTATAAAATAAAGTTCGAGATAATGTTGTAAACTTCTATATTCCTTTAAAGAGTTTAAGCACTTTATAAAGATATGCTTGGACTTTAGGATAGCTATCACTCATGCATCAATGTGAATGTAAAATTGCGACACTATATTTTATACTTAGATTGATGTAGGAAAGTTGGTATGGGACATGGAACTATGGGATGATAAGTATCTTTTAGTCCTAGAATGAATCTTTAAGTAAGATTGGATCCTCAAGGGAATTAAAACCTCAGAGGAGAAGTTTAAATTCAAGAAGGATACAAACATGAGCACACAAGAGACTTCTAGATAAAGTGTTGTACAAGATACTTCAAGATCAAGTAAGTAAGAAGATTGTGAAGTAATTAACCTTCAAGACCTTCCTTTATAATTGAAATAGGGCGAATCATGTTCTTACTTGAAATATGGAACACTTGAAGATAAAGCGTTGCTGATTCACAAATATTCAATATTTTTCTAAAGAAGGAGGAATTTGACATTAAAATAGTCCTTTCAACTAAGTTATAGACTAACTAATTCAAAAACAAAGCTCCTAGTATAACTCAATAAATTCAATCATTTGACTCAACAAAATGCACAAAAGTTGCATTTCAAGTAAACATCCATAGAAAGGCTGAATAAAAGAAAGATTAACTTAGTCTCAAGTAAAACATTATTTTGGCCAAAATACCATCATTAGAGTCTCACTAGGTTGACACAATGATGTTGGATACCAGAATAGTGTCTTGAAGTTGTATGATGTTTAGATTTACTCCATGAATCTTTTTGAAAATCTAGTTTATTTCTCTTAAAAAAAGATAAATTGCTTGGATGCTTTGTTAAAATGGAGCTTTGAAAAGTTAAAGTCTTGGTTTTCTATAGTTTGAAAGAAAACTAGTATATTAGAAGTTTGAATTGGTTGCATAGAGTTTTAGTTGCATCTTTCCATTTTCCAAATCTTTTGGATTTGACTCAGATAGAGTATGTGATTCTTTTAACAGAATCTAGCGTCTGCTAGTTGGAACTAGGAAAATCAATTAAACATCCCACCTAGATGCTCTCTGCAAGGACCCTTTCAATCTAGATAATATCTAAGTTGGTTTATTAATTTTAGTTTCCTTCAAGATGCATAGCATAACTCTAATTATTTTCATATAATTGAGTACACTCTTGGAAAATAGAAGTCAAAGATTGCTCAAAAGATTGAAACTTCCCAATAATTTAAAGTTAAAGTATTTGACTTTAACTTTAATATCAAAGTTGGTTTATTAATTTTAGTTTCCTTCAAGATACATAGCATAACTCTAATTATTTTCATAGAATTGAGTACACTCTTGGAAAATAGAAGTCAACGATTGCTCATAAGATTGAAAATTCCCAATAAATTAAAGTTTCCTACATTAGACAATCTTCATTTTGGATTTGACTTGTTCTAGATAAAATAAGGTTACCAAAAGTAACGGAAAACTTTCTCCTACATTCTATGTAGGATTTTCAAACCCATTAGGACAAAAGTTGTCCTCTAAATGGGTTAAAAATTAAGTAACTATTGGAGTCAACCAGGGTACAAAAATCCAAGTTAGATGTTTGGGAAAACTAAGCCTCTAGCTCTCAAACTCTCACCAGGAATAAGAATCCCACCTTAGTTACCATGTTCATGCATGAGTGATTCCTAGAATCAAGAGTTCTCAAACTCTCATCAGGAGTAAGATGCCCACCTTAGTTACCATGTTCATGCACGAGTGATTCCTAGAAATGGGCTAATAATTTGGATCCACCCATTTCAATTGATAGTGCCAAGATAGCTCATAATGAAACAAGTGAATTGGCCAAGGATGGTTTTTAATCCACCCTTATTATTCATTTCCCACTTTGCACTTAGACTAGTTATCAAGTGCCAAGCTAGATAGTGTTTTTGAATCATTCAGGCAAGGATCCTACCACAGAGATGAAACATGTGCTTCAAAATAAGTACATGAGGCTTGCACGATACCTAGAGAATTTATATAGCTCTATTCTTAAGGACAAAATTGTTTTCCAAGGGGAGAAAATATAAAGTAATTTATGACATCAATGTCATTCAAATGCAGGGGAGATTTCTCAAGAGTAGACTTAAGAGAAAGTGGTTATGCTATCTAGATGAGAAAATGTTCTTGGCCTAGTGTTTAAGGCATATGGATGAGAAGGAAGAGGTATTGGGGTCAACCCCCATAGTGAGCATGGGGAGAGCATTTTTCCCAAAAACCTCTAGAGGCCTCTAGAAGTAGCCACTTAGGTTAAATCGGATTAACTAGGACACTTTTCACACATGTAGTTACATGGTGATCACTTGGATGGTTAGCATCAACCTGTCATAGTAGGTAGTTCCTTGGAGACAACTATATTAAGAAGCATAAGCTTGGAAGGAGAGTCATCTCTCTAGCATGTGGTGGCCTAATCATCACTATCTTGCACTACAGTTACTATATTTTTCTTTTTCTTGACACAATCAAAGAAAAATTTCTTTATTCATCGAGGAAATTTCATTAGATCCAACATTCGTAGTAGAATTTTAAATCACTATCATCATGTATTGTGCAACCGCAAAGAGGTGGCACATCTGTATATGATTGGTTCTTGAGATGTATCTTTTCTTTTCTACCTTGATGTTTTAGAGAGTTAGTGTTTCCTCCCAAGACTTCAACTACCTTAATCTTCCTAAGCAAGGTTATTCCAAAGAAAAACTTGTAGCTACTTGCCTTATTAATTTTCCAATATGATTGTGTGTTTGAACGTAATGCCACAACTGTTCAAGTCTATAACCTCTAAAGACTAGTGTTTCTTTCCACGTGAATGCTTACTAGTTTGAGCTCCATCCTAATGGTCGTAAGGCTAGTTTAGTCCAGCTTTTCCCATTTTTATTGGATAGCAGAAGCTACTCTTCTACTTAAGTTAGTAATTGATTTGATCATTATGCCAATCAAACTATTAGGCAAATGAATAGTTCCCTCATCACTTTTGTTATAGGCATCAATCTTATCACAAGGAACCTCATGGATGTGTAAAGCATTAACAACACCCATCTCTATGATGTGCATCTTAGCCACAAGGTATGAATTTTTAAACAATCAAATTTTACATCATATTCACCCATGTACCTCGGAAGATATTTGAGGTTAGATTGCACATCAATAAAGAATTTAAAGTATTTTGATGGCAACACATAATGCTTAACTTTCCTTCTCAAGAGCTCCATGATTATATCCTCATAGTAGAAAAAAAGAGCTCCAAACACTGCACACAGTAGTCCCCATAGATGCTACATAATGTTGAGATATCAAGCTCAGCATGTGATGATCTAAGAGCATCTTCTAACATTTGACATTTTACATACACACTTAATCTAGATGAGTAGAGATTTGAGAATTAGAAAATTCAGTCACATGTGTATTCATTAGTGTGGACTATGAGGTTGATGATCTGTTAGTAGCAGAAATTTTTGGAAAAGTATGAAAATACTTTACAGAAAGTATTATTTGACGATCAAGACTTGATGAAGAGAAGGATACTTCAAATTCAAGGAAGAACATTGGTTTGGAGAAGATGAAGGAATCAGATCAACATCAAATCATAGGTATTAGTTTCTACTATGAGATTATCATTTGCAGGTCATGTCTTAGAAGAGAAGTTATGAAGAGATTTGAAAGATTCAAGGAGTGCTTTTATACACTTTCATTCTTTGAAAGTTAAAGCATTAGCTACATCAAAATAGGTATCTAGAGGTTTTTCTAGAGAGTTTTTGAGAGATCTCTTTCATGGCAAGAAAGTTCATCTAAGAAGACAAATTTGGAGATGGGATGAGTTTTGTGTTCAGCCAATTTTCTGTTGTAAGTTGGTTGGATATCCAAGTACAGAATTTGATCTAGAGAGGTAACTCTAGAAAGGTAATTCATCATTCAGACAAAAGATTGATGAATTTAGTCATATCAGTCACATTTGAAGCAGTGTTTTGATTCAAAGATATGAGGAGATGATAAAACATGATTCTATGTTCACTTCCATTTGTATACCATGATTGTTTTGTCTCTTACTCTTAGCACTAGAGAAAGAGAAAAGTTCATTTGAAGAAGTGAACAGTGCTTGCTACTTCAAGATGAAGAGAACAAAAGGTATGGAAGAGAAGTTTGAAGATGTTGACATCATCATCAGGAGGAAGAAAGATTCAAAAAAAGAAAGTCCATCATTTCCAAAAGAAAATTAAGACTTCCTTTTCTCATATACTTTTCCTACTTTTATCCTCTACATCCAAAGACAAGTCTAAGAGAAAATCTTGTGTGAAGATTGTTTAAAGAAGAAGCAATTTCTTGTTTTGCATGATACTTGGTCATGATTTAGTAGATTTGACAAAGAATTGCATTGAGAGAAAGAAAAGCAGCACATTTTGAAGACAACTTGTATGTTTTACCTCAAATGTATGAGTTATATATAAGTTGAAGTTTTTTAAGCAGGCAGCTTATATGTTCTCTCAAAGAATTCTTGGAGTGTCAATACAGAGCTACTTGGTATATGACAAGTTGTAGAGAAGTATATTTCTTCTTTATCTAACTCTTGAGGTAAAAGAGTTTTTTGTGGGAGATGTTGAAGACTTGGGTTGAGGTTTTGTGTTTGGAAAAGTTACGTCATATTCAGTATTTTTAGAAAACTTTAGAAAATTTACATTTGTTGATGTACTAATCAGTTGGAGAATCTACTTTCTGTGTTTGTCTTGACTTTTGGATACATGCTTGTATTCAAAAAGGTGTTCCATTAAATCCTAGCACTTGACTGAGAAGTGGAGTTAGCCAAAAGAAAGTCAAGCAGGTACTATCACATTTCACCCGGGTAGAATATGAAAAGATGAAGTATCAACTTGTAGCTTTTGGAGTTCTCAAGGTGAGAAGTTTGTCCACTTATGGTTCAAGTAGGAGTTGCAGATTCTTGGGAAGTATTTGTTTGAAGAAAAGTTTTACAACTTTGTAAGAAGCATGGACACTTGGAGACATTCATGTAACAAATCAAACATTCACTCATGAAGGTTTGATAAGAGCAGATTCTACACAGTTATTTTGTTGGAAAGATCTTGAATGATCTTGATTATTTGTGAGTCAATTGTCTATCCTTTGTTTGAGAAAGTTCTTAGTATTGGAAGAAGTCAAAGATTCAGATTCTATTAGATTAGTGTTGCAGAGAGATAGAAGAAGATACTTGTTATGTTGCAGAAAGGTTTTGAATCCTAAAATGCTTTCAGCAAGATTTTTATAATAGATCAGCTAACGTTATTCTAGATTTTGGGAAGCTGAAGAGTTACAGTGGAAGCTATTAGGAACTCTGCAGTGCTAATAAAAAGGGTTCAGAGATTTTGTTTCAGATACAAGTATTGATCACTGAAGATCAGATTTATGAAGAATGATGTCCAAGATTTCATAAAGTCTGATATAATTTGAAGAATATTGGATACTAGTGTTAAGTCATCCAGTGGGTGACGAAACATGAAGACTTATTTTTCAGCCATATGTGAAAGAATACATAGTCATACCTACAGGTATTCCTATATCAGGTATTCCTATATTTCCTTTGTGAGTTTCTCTTTATGCTCCAGCTTTGAAAGAAGAAGGAAGAAGGATAATGTCTGGAGAAAGTTCTTGTTAGGATGTTCGTGTTCATGAGAAGGTTCCAAAGTTCTATTGAAGAGAAATTTGATATTTCAAAGAGGTATGTTTGAAAAGTGCGCACATATATGTTTATACCAGGTTCTGAAGGAAAGAGGTATGAAAGATTTTCAGATAGAACAAGGATGAAGACATGATGACATCATAGATTTTTTTATGAGACTCATGAGTTGATTTCAGTTGATTTTAGCTGAATCCAGTTGATTTTAGTAGATTTCAGTTGAGTTGAGTTGACTTGACTTGAGTAGAGTCAAAGATGAACTAGCAATGTTCATAATACACTAATTTCTGAGTTGTCAGTCAGAGGTTCCAAGATTCAGTTCTTGATTTTGATTAGTGTATTTACATGACACAGCATAAGTACATTGAGAAACCTTTTTGGAAGGTAAATGCAAATATGTGGATCCTAGTGTATGTTTTCAGGTTTGAGAAGACAGGAGATAGCAGGTTCAGAGTCAGTACTTGCTACATTTATTGTAAAGTAGTGATTGCTTGATGTGTACACTATTGGTTATCTAGTTTGCATATTTTCTCAAGTATTATGGTGCATATTCAGCAAGTTCAAGTTTGAAGGAAAGTCAAATTCAATTTTCAAGAAGACTTTTGAAGAAAAGGTTTGAAGGTCAGTTCGGGAGTACAAGCTTGAAGCTTGTGATAGTTTGTAGCTTTGAAGTTCATAGATCCAGCCCAAATTGTACCCATTGTGACATTGAAGGGGGGATTGTTGGAAAACAATGTCTCAAAAGTCCACATAGTTCAGCCAATACAGTTTGCGTTATAGTCCACTGTGTTCAGAGGATCACAGCATGTATAGAATGTTTTATTACTACTTGTACAAGAAAACAACAGGAATGTTGTGGTTAGGCCATTATTCTCTCAAGGCATTGGTGATGATTCAATTCGTATGGATGGCAGACAGCGAACGTGGATTTTTTATTATTATGCTTTTGAGATAAAGCTACGATGAACAGCAACGATTACACGCATGATAAAGCTACGATCGGAGTGTGTTTTATTATCGTTACGAAGCTTTTCATAGAGCTTTTCAGGGGACAATCTAAAGCTATATAAGAAGCCATTGTCTTATTGTTATTTTATCCATCACTTACTTCAACACCAAGTTTGGAGAGCTTTGGTACCTCAATAGAGGTAGTGCTTCTAAGCACATGGAGCAGCCATGGTGCTATGTTGAAGCATGTTGAGGAGCGGCTATGCAGTTCTTCTTGGAGAAGAAGAGTTTGCTCACACTCTTGCTTATGGAGAGGCTATTAGCAGCATGATGGTGTGGATCAGCACATGATGTATTTGAAGATTGTCTTCTACATGAAGATTTTGGTTTACCTCAAAGACATTGGATGGTGGTTAACATAAAATTTGCATCTTATGTTAAGAATTCAGGTACATATTCTCTTTATGCATAGAGGTACTACTTGGAGTTTATGGAGGTAGTAACATCCATATAAGGAAGAGTCCTATTCGGCATAGGTACAAGAGAATCAGTACATGTATGCTTTATGCATATTTGGATGAGGTGTTAAAGAAGATATGTTCATATGAGTTTGAGGATTTTTGGCAACAAAATTTTTAGCATTCTTTGCTACTTTTGTAAGTATGTGATCTTTCCACACATGTGTCTAACTTAGGGTCTTCCATAGCCTAAGGTTAGATGAGGGTTTGTTGATTATCAGTTTTAGACTAATCCTTCCTCTTTCTGTCACTCATATTCACTCTTCTACAACCTATCATGTCACACATCTCATGTATATTGAGATTTATGTCCATACATCTGAATATGTTTGTTACATTTCTACATTCACTCATCCATCTATTTTTGTTCACATAGAGTGGTTGAGAGTTTTGTTCCCACATTGTACATTGAACATTGGTATATATGATAGTGTGAGTAAGCAGTGGCTTATGTAACACTTTGCACATGTTGTCCAATCTTCTTCTATCTTTGCCTCATCATTTGTATGATTAAATGTGGTATGTTCATGTTTTGTCAATATTGGAAGATTGCTAGATTCTATGTTGTAGATGTTGGACCTATGGACCTTGGACCTATGGTATTAGTAATGGGCCTACTAAATTTCCAACAGTTTGGTAGCAAAAGGATATGCACAAACTTATGGCATTGATTATGAGGAAACATTCAGCCCTCTAGCTAAAATGCCTACTTTCAGAACACTTGCTACATTAACTATAGCAAAAGGATAGACTTTGCATCAAATGGATGTGAGGAATTCTTGTCTACATGGTGAGTTACAGGAAGAAGTATACATGGACCAGCCACAAAGATATGAAGATTCAAAGCATCCAGAATATGTTTGTAAGTTGCAAAAGGCTCTATATGGGTTGAAGCAAGCTCCTCCTGCTTGGCATGCAAGGACTGCTGATTACTTAACTACCATTGGGTTTTCTATGTGTGATGCAGATCACTCACTATATGCAAGGAAGGGTGATGATGGCATCACAATTGTGGCTATTTATGTTGATGACTTGATTATAGGTGGTGATAATGAACAAAGCACTAAAGAGGTAAAGCAACTTCTTACGCAAGAATTTGATATGAAAGATCTTGGTGTGATGCGCTACTTCTTGGGCATTGAGTTTATACATACAAAAATAGGTATATGGATGTCGCAAAGGCAACATGCCTTGAATATGCTGCAAAAGTATGGTATGGCTGATTGTAAGTCGATTTCTATGCCATTAGATCAGAATTTGAAGTTGGATACTACATCAGGTAAAGCACTAAAAGATGCTGCTATGTACAGGAAAATTATGGGAAGTCTTATATATCTCACAATTACAAGGCCTCATCTAAGCTATATTGTTCGACTTGAAAGGCAATTTATGCAGGTTCCTAGGAAGCCACACTTGGATGCTCTGAGGCACACTCTACATTATGTGAGTGCTACTTTGGATTATGCATTGTTTTATGAAGCTGATGTAGATTTGCAGGTTCATGGATACACCGATGCAAATTGGGCTAGTGGCATTCTAGATAGAAGATCTACTAGTGGCTTTCTATTATCACTTGGGAGTGCAGCTATTACGTGGAGCAACGAGAAGCAAACCACCATTGATTTGTCGACTACAGAGGCTGAGTATAGAGGTGTTGCAAAGGTAGCATGTGAGGCATCATGGCTGGAGATGCTACTTGCAGATATAGGTGTGGACGTGCAAAATCCTATCACTACCTATTGTGATAATCTTAGCAGTATAGAGTTAGCATGGAACCCTCATGAAACTATATGTTTTATTAGGGAATATATACAAAATTTTATGATGGCCATTTGGTCTTTCACATTGACACTAACAATAACAATCTCCCACTAAAGTCCAATATGGCTAAAGTGACTATGGGAGAAAAATAAAGAAGACATGAGTGTAAGTATACAAAATATACCCCCACCTAATGGGCATGTTAGGAGAAAAATAAAGAATGATAAAGAATACATGAGTGTAAGTATACAAAATATACTCCCACCTAATGGGCATGTTACACACTATACAAGTAATTGTGTAAGGTCATGAATCAAGTAATCTCCATCAAGTGACAACAATGTCGAAAGCTATCTTGTGGTAGAGCTTTAGTCAAAGCATCCACAAAATTATCTCAAGTATGAGACTTCTCAAGAATAATGTGCTCAATGGCTAAGTAGTCTCTGAACAAGTGATACCTCACCTCACTGTGCTTAGTCTTTGCATTATAGAACATATTCTTAGCCAATGCAACGGCACTCTAACTATCACTGAGTAAATGAGGTACATGCTGAGGTAGACCCATATCACAAGCAAGAGGAGAAAGCCACAATCCTTCCTTACATGCCTCACTTGCTACAACATACTCTACTTCTACAATGGAAACAAATCTATGTTCTGTAAGACAAGATGTTCAAGAGATAACACCTCTAATGAAATGAAAAATGTACCCTTATGTAGACTTATGATTTTCTACACAACCAACATAATCATAATTTGTGTAACCAATAATGGATGCTTTCCCTCTACCCAAGCATGGACACTTGCCCTTAGTGCCACTCACATATCTAAAAATCATCTTGACAAATTCACAATGCTCCTTTCCAAGATTCAACATATATCTGCTCGCAACTCCCACTAGAAAGGTAATGTCTGATCATGTTGCTACCATAGCATACATGAGACTACGAAAAGTAGACAGATAACGAATTTCGGTCATGAATTCCTCTTCCTCATCTGATTTGGGGAAATCATCCTTGCTCAATTTCACATATGTGGGTAAAGGTGTACTCAATGCCTTTCGACCCTGCATATGGAACCTATGTACTTTGGATATGTACTCACTTTGAGAGAAATATATAAATCTTTTGCTCCTATCACGAGTAATGCGCATGCCAAGAATATGTTTGGCATCCCCCAAGTCCATATCAAATGTTTCACTCAAATTCTTTTTGAGAACTGAAAGTTCATAAAAGGACTTCCTAGCAATCAACATATCATCGAAATAAAGTATCACATGTATCAAGTTTCCATGTATGCATCTTTTTGTGTAGGTACAATGATCCTCATTGCTTTTTGAATAGCCTTGAGACTTCATAAAAGCATCAAAATTTTGGTACCATTTTCTAGGGGATTGTTTAAGTTCATATAGTCTTAAGAACTACATAATCCTCTAGTTATTCCATATCTCATTTGTAAGATCTCCATGCAAGAAAGTAGTTTTCACATCCATTTGAAATAGCTCTAAGTCCTCCATTACAAGGAATCTAAGCAACATTTATTTCTGCTTTATACTTTGGAGAAGCTCTATCTGACATGAATTTCAGTTTATATACCCATTTACATGGTAAAACTTTCCTACCCATTGGCAAATGTACAAAATTCCAACTACCATTCTTATGAATAGAATCCAACTCACTCTTCATGGCATGCTCCCACTTGACATGATCCTCTATCTTCATAGCCTCTTGCTAGCATGAAGACTCAGCAACATCTATTAGCATAACAAAATATAAACCTAGAACATATATGTGAGGTGAATGTCAGGCACGTGCAAAGCATCTCAATGCTTGCTAAAATCAAACATTTGCAGACTGATCTCATTGGACATTCTCTTGAATATCCCTATGCATAGCATTTTCATGCATGCTAACTAGAGGAATAGTATCCTCAAATACCACTTTTCTCACTTCAACCTCCTTAATGCATTGTTTATGTATCTTAGATTCATTGAAAATGAAATCACTACTTTTTATCACTAATCATGTTTTTGGATTCCATAAGCGATATCCAAATTGGCCTTCTCGACCATATCCAATGAAAATGCATTTTGTTGTCTTATAGTCCAACTTTTGTCTAAGGTTCTTGGTTATATGAACATATGCTTCACAACCAAAAACTTGAAGATGATCATAATATGGTGACTTCCCTGTCGATAACTCTTGTGCCACTTTCAAAACTTTGTTAGTACTAGGTGAAAGCTTAATCACATGAATTGCAGTAAATACTAATTCTACCTAAAATCCTTGTCAACGGTTTGCATCATGCAACATAGAAACTAATCTATCTTGAATAGTTCTATTCATCCTTTGAGATACACCATTTTAACTAGGGTATAAGGAGCTGTAAAATCTCTCTAAGAATTCCTCTAGACTGACAAAATAGGAGGAATTCATGTGAGGTATAGTCTCCCCCATTATCTGAGTGTAAAGGCTTAAGCTTAGTTCCTTTTTAGTCTCCACTGAAGCAAGCCATTTTGTGAAAGTAGGGAATACCTCAATATCCTTTGCTTTGATAGGATATCCCTAGACTTTTCTAGTAGCATCATCTATGAAAGTGACAAAGTAAAGAGAACCACCTAATGACCTTGTGGGCATAGGAGCTCATACATCTTTATGAACGAGATTTATATGCTGAATTGAAGAGTCAATGTGCATCTCGTGCACATTCCTAGTTTGCTTTCCATATTAACAATGCTCACAAAAAAGAAAAATAAGAGAAAGATAACATAGGTAAGTGGACATAATGAGAAATATTTTCCATTCCTCTATCTGATATATGACCCCAAATGGGCATTCCAAATAAAAGCCATAGGTTATTTAGTAATAGTTAACAAGTGTTCTTCTTGTGATACAAATAAAGGATAAAGCGAGCCTACTTTGCTTCCTTTTGCAATAACCGTATTGCCCTTTCATATGCAAAATGATTGAGCATAGAAGAGCACCCTATAACCAAGGCTATCAAGTTGACCAACTGACATCAAACTTTGTGATAATTGAGGTACATGGCATACATTATGCATAGTGAGTTTTGAACCATCAATGAATTGCAGAAAAAGTGAAGGGGACTAGTGCCCACGGGACCCCCCAAGTCCCACAAAGTGGAAGAAGAACTTACAAAGTCCAGATGGCATTACAAAGAAGGTTAATCGCCCTCTCATCACCCTCATGTGGGTCCCACTTGTGTTTATCTAATACAAGTCCAAAAGAGTAGGCTAAGATTGAACTTACTTTTATTTAAAACAATGAATTGCAGAAGGTCACACTGATTAGAATCACCAAGTCTCACAATAGCAATAGACTTTGTTGCATACTTAGAGAACCAATTTTTATATTGTGTCATGTCGAAAGAAGCAGAAGAATCTAGCAGCCATCTATGGGAAAGAGAATCAGCCATAAAAGCCTTGGTAGGCACATTACTATCAAGTGTTAACACATCAACATCATAAAAAATAACATTGATTTCTTTAAACATCACAATCAAAGTAGATGGTGCAGGTAGTTGTTTAGCATGCCCATCAACATTTTTCCCTTTACCTTGAACATTGTTTAATGCATAGCAATCTTTCTTCATGTGTCCTTTCTTATGACAATAATGGCATTGGATATCCCTCTACCTTGATTTACTTCCACTCTTATTTCGTTGACCATTCTTTTCCTTGTTCTTGCTCCTATCATGTTGTTGATTCTTTCTTTTGTAAGAATCATGAACATTATATACATCTCCACTCTGACTGCCAACCATAGATTTTCTACAAAATCACCTCACTCAAGAGTGCTCCACATATATCATCATAGTCTAGTTTACCACCATGTGCACTATTGCTAATAACAGTGAAAAGTGTATCCCATCATGATGGCAAGGTGCATAAAAACAAGACTCCTTTCATTTCATTATCCATTTTTATTTTCTAAGCATGTAACTGAGATAATATAGCAACAAACTCATTCACATGAGCATCAACACTATTTGTGTCCTTCATGGAAAGGTCATATGACTTTCTTATCAGATACACGTCATTTGATGCCATTTCTTTTTCATATATATTGCATAACTTCTTCCAAAGCTCCTCTACATTTTTATATTCAAATACTATAAAGTAAACATTATTTGCTAGGGGCAATTCAATGGTAGACCTAGCCATTTCATCCAACTCATCCTAGTCATCTTCATCCATGTTAGTAGGCTCCTTTGAGATTCCATTTACTAGCTTCCATTGCCACCTTTGAATCAACACATCTTTAATTTGATTCTTCCATAGAGCAAAGTTTGTGGCATCAAATTTTTGGATCTCAAAATGTTCTTTGTCGTGCAAGTTATAGCTCCTTTTTGGAACAATGGCACTAGACCTTGATCTGCCACATGTGCTTGAGATCTTGTGCCAGAATTGAAAAGAATGATAATCGAGGTAGAAGAGTCCAAACTCCATCAAGGCTCAAAAACGGGTGATCAAGTGTCAAATTCTTTGAAAAATTATTAGATTCTCCCTAGAGAGATGGATTAATGAAAAGTAATGACCAACCAAAATAATTTTTTGAGAATATATGTGCTTATACCAATAAGTGTATCAAGGAGTAAATCAACCATTTTATAGTTAACAAAAAAAAATTGAAAAAAAAATTCCAAAGTCTCCTCTGCAAAATGAGCATATGCTCATAAAACTACAAGTATTGACATGTAAACATGCATAGGAAATCAATGAATCCATTGCATATAATGAGTTAACCAAAAGAGGCCACCTTGGCTTATCGAGCACCTATGAACAACTAGCATACATCTCCTATGGTGAGGCAAGGTAAGTCTTGCACCTGCATCACCAAAGAGACCCTGACATCTTGGTGTCTTCTAGTTAAGAAAATGTCACCATGACCCTCTTTATTAACTTCAAAGGCTTTATGAAAAAATTTAATGGCTATATCAATGAACACATGGACATACATAACTGGTATCTATAGAAGCCTACATAGTGTGTATGTAGTCAATATATGTAGTACAAGGGCACATAAATGTTGAATTCATAGCCCAACACTAGCCAACAACACCTCCAAGTGTCTATAAACTCTATTGTTTTGGCTCAAAAACCTACATAAACTTGCAGTGGCTTCTCCCACCACAACTAAAACCTTTCAAGAAACCTATAGATTTACTAGTAAATCTGTAGGTGAATCCTTGTTGCCAAAGAAATACAAAGACCTACTTGCTGATATTTTTGAGCATGTGTAAAGAGAAATATGTGCAAAAGTACTCCAAAATGGCTCCAAGAATCACCCCAAAAATGCTTCAAAACGGACTTTGAAATCAAAGAATGAAGCTTTGAGGGTCCAAAACATGTTCAAGGTAATGTTAACCTTAGTCTCTCCCCTTCTTTAGACACCTCAAGAATGTAGGTTAGTGGAAAGAGAGCTTGTTGATTAAGAGAGCCTCGAGGCAAACAGACTGAGATTGGTGACCTCTAAGAAGTGCGGAGGACCCCTGTCTTCGTTGATCATTGAGGTCCTCCCTCCCATTGCCGCCAATGGTGACAATGGTTACTTCGATGACTTGGATGACAAGGTATGCTAAGTTCTATGCCTTGTCGTCACCTTAGTCATAAGCCTTGGAGAAAACCTTGGTCATAAGCCTTAGTTGTAAGCCTTGGAGAAAGCCTTGCGTAGGTGGGCCATGCTCGTTTTGCTCGCACAAAGGGAACAAAGATTCTGCAACAAAATGCTCTGATGGCAGTGAAGTACTTTGGCAGTGATGCACCATGCTAAACTCTCCTTATCGAGATGTCTAGGATGATACCCCCATAATATAAAAAACAAGCTCCATGCACCACACATAGTAGTCCACACATAGGCTACACAATACACATATAAACTCAGTACATAGGGAGCATGAAGATAGATTTCATAGGTGTTACAAATGGGCTGGAAATTAAAGTCTATGGATGACTAGGCCACTATATGTTTTAATTAAGGAGCATTTACAAAAGTGTCTGGCGGCCATTTGGCCTCTCACATGGACACTAACAGCAACAAAATTTTGGACTTACACACTCATTAAAAGGTAAGTCAATCTCACACTATTCATCATGCTCTTAGAACTCCTAAATTGGAGGTTGAGATTGGGATTGGGCCTTCTTTTACCATTTTACATGGTATGACTATTCTATGTGTTCTTCTTGCCAAAAGACTTTGGTATGCGAAACTAGAATGTCCTCTTGTGTTCGTGTGATTTTCGGTGGTGGTCGATCTAGCCTTATCTATGAAATGTCAATGACTTAATCTTGGTTCATCCAATTACGTTATTGGAAGGGCTCTTCATGCATATGGGCATGTAGGTTAACATTAGGAATATTTTCTATAAAGTTCTATATGAATTGAATCATTTGATTAGACATTGATAGGCATTCTTTTTCTAAGTCCCCTCATAGATAACATTTATCATGAATTCGCAACAATGGCCGTATCTTCATTCAATCTGGATAAGCTCTTAGTAATCCTACCAACTCTTCCATCACATTGGAGAGCAAGGAATGAGCTAGGATTTGGCCACGAATTTGCAATTCTTATCTTTGATTCCCTACTTTTTGATTTCTCCTTACGCTGGCTTTTCTCCTTAGTGAGGTGTTCATGCATGTTCTTTAGTTTTTCCTCAAGTTTGGAAATATTTTTCTTGTCATTTCCTCTCATAGTATTCTTAGTAAGGCTTCCAAGTATACTTTTTCCATTTACATCCTTTGGGGAGCTCTTACTTGTTATCATAGAAAATTGGGTCAATCACTTTCTTGCCTTTGCCTATTCAATTATGCCACTTCTCATTAGATATTTGTAATGGATGAAGAAATCCTTCCATCCTAAGTCGATTAGGTTTATTTTTCTCCGACCTGAGATACTTAGCACATAACTTTGCACAACAAGATATCATCTTGTATTAATTAATTCATCATTTTGTTCTTGAAGAACTCTTCAAGATTATTAGCTCGTTCTAGGAACTCTTGAAGTAGGAAATTTTTGAGGTATGGAATCACCATTTTCTTTGCCACAAGTTTAAGGACTTTATGCATAAAGGTGAGAATAGGCGTTTGATGACTTAAAGATTTGGATGATTATCGAACTTTTACTCATTACATCATATAGTTTTGTTCTCAATGAATCTAGAGGCAACCTATGGAGTTTCAAACTACATCTTGAATGAACTTGGATCCATATATAAATTTTCTTGTCTTCTCTTTGAATTTGTCACCCGACATTTATTAGACCCATCGACAACGGTAAAACTAGAAAAAGAGGATTCTTTAACCAATCGCCATCTATCGTAGATTTAGCTTAAGATCCCACATTCATAAGCTTCTATGTATGATGCATCAATCGTTGGTAAAATTAAATGAGTGGATATGAAGGTGCTTCTCGAGAAGAACGTTTTAGTTTTTGGAAATTCTATATATACCCTAATCTAACACTTCACGCGCATCATTGCTTAATCTTTGAGTGATGATTGATCTTGAGAACTCACTTGATGGGCTCATACAACGGTGCAAAAGCTTTTTCTATCAAAGGAAAGTCTAATGCATTATAAATGTGCCGAATCTGCACACTTTTTTTTTCATATACACACACGTACTTAATGGAACATGTGAAACCACATATATGGGTACATTCTACATATATAGATTCACATATTCACACATTATTACACTTACAGATATTCATGAAAACATTGATGCAAACACATACTTCAAAGAACATATAGAAATTCACATAAATGCACACATACATGATTGGCATACGCATGCCCATATTAGAGCACACTTTTAAACAAATATGAAAACGAGCATACACATGTTAGATATACTCAATAATGCACCCTCAAGTGACCACAAATGATCCATGGTGCTCTAACTTGTAAGGCCCCCATTATGAGGAGAAGTCATTGTGAGAGCAAGGAAATTTTTGAAACCTTAAATATCAAGCTAGATGAGATCTATGTGTGATCGTTGATGGTAATAGATGGTCCTTCTGATCCTAGGCATTTGGTTAGCTAGGGCATAAACGTATGGACCCATGGGTTACCATTCAAGGGGAAAAATAAAGGCCTGGTGGTAGTGCATAGTTTTCCTATAGAGCCTTAATGGGGGGAGTGTAAAGGGTTGCTTGTTCCCTTTTGTAGGGTTTGGGGGGGCTATCCCCTAGGCCCATAGGGCCAAGACAATAGGACTTTTCTTCATGGAGATATTTTTGTATTGTATATTTAGATGACTATTTTGTATCTCTGGACTATGTTTATGTATACTAAATCCCTTGTAAAAGTTTGATAAGCATTGCACATGTTGAAGTTTACATAGCATTGCACACTAGTAATCCCCTCATCTAGACTCCATCTAGATAGCATCTAAGCTTTGCATTGGGAGCACATGGGTCGAAAACACCATCATTGTAGTTGCATTACTATTGGCAGTTTTCAGAGTTTGAGTTCTCTATCTCTCTGTTTGCATCTATCTTTGTCAGCCGTTTTTCTCTCAACTCTTTCTAGTGATCTATTATGCTATGCTATTATTTTCTTACATGGTTTCAAAGTTTAGTAGGCTATGAGTGGTGCAAAAGAAAAAATGTAGACATTCTGGAGGTTTCAATGACAAAAGAGAGAAGATACCAAGCTGTGTGTCATCGTGTACAACTAGGAATCAAGGTGGTTCGTCAAGGGGAGTAGGTGGAGGACAAGTAAGAGCAACAATTGATGCTTTTCATCCCAATACTATGGATATGACCACCTATCTTCCCAAAAGTTTAATTTGATGGTACAAATTACACCATATGGAAGTTTTAAACCACTTATATCCTTGATTCATATGAGCTTCTAGAGACTATTCTTGGGACTAATCATGCACCCCAACAAACACCTGATCCAAATAATTTGAGTCGTATGATTCATTTTGATGTTGATATTCTACATGCTTGGGAATGTAGGAATGCATATGCACTCTTCTCTAGTTACAAGTACTATTGTTACTATTCTGACTCTCATTATGCATACTATGAATGCATGTGAAGCATGGAACATATTGAGAAATCGATATGAAACATGTAATCAAACAAGAATTTAGAGCTTTGGGAGTCAGCTAGCAATAGAAGGGTTTTTTGATGGGGAGACTAAAGAGGTGTTTATCACTCACATATACAATCTATGAGATCAAATGGCATGAGTAGGTGTACAAAATTCTATTGAGGAGGTAGCTTGGAATCGTCTTAAAATATATCCACCAAAGTCTGATGGTTTGGTAACTACTTTTAATACTCAAATCAAAACTCAACCACTAACTTTTGAAGAATGCACTTCCCTACTCATGGAGGAGGATTCGTTGTTGAAGGCAGGCAGTGGTGGTAGCAAATGAGATTCTACATTCCCAACAAATACCAAAGGAGGCAAAGCATACTCTTCAAAAGATGGAGAGAAAGAGAAGAGTGACAAAAAGAAGTTCAAGGGAGAGTGTTTTAATTGCAAGAACAAATAGCATAGAATCTAAGACTATCACATCAAGAATGCAAAAGAGAATAATGGATCTTCAAAATGTGGCAAGTGCAAGGGGTGTGCCATCACTGTACAAACAAAGCTTGAGTTATTTGTTATGATGAAGAAAGTATGCTCTTCGCTCAAAATTTCAAAACAAATCACTCATGGATGTGGGATAGTTGTGCCCCTTGCAACATGATGAGCAAAAAAGGCCTTTATAGTTCATTATGACCTCTAAAAGAACCTATTACAATAAAGTTAGGAAACAATGAAAGATTTTTACAGGGTGAAAGTATAATTTTTTTCATTATTTCATATGGGGATGTGAGAAATCTTTCAAATGTGTTGTATGTTTCAAAAATTAAATGAAATCCAATTATAGTAGCTTCTATAATAGATTAAGGTCATCAAGTATCTTTCAAGTATCAAGGAACAACCTCTATGAGTTCCCTAATCTTCCAACCACTACAAGTATGGGCACAAGTAAGCTATGGCATGAGAGATTCAACCACATTGAATATCTTGTACTAAAGGAGATGCATCATAGGGGTATGGTTGCACACTTACCATCAATTGAGAAAATGAAGGATCCATGTGAAGCTTGCATGATGGGAAAGCAACAGAGGAAGGGATTTCCACAACAATGCAAGAACAGAGCAATCTATCCTCTAGGGTTGGTGCATGGGGACTTGTGTGGAAAAATACCTACAGATGCCTTGGGTGGATCTTCCTACTTCATGTGACTTGTCAATGACTATAGGAAGAAGGTGTGGGTCTGATTCCTTTGTGATAAGGCTCAAGAACTTGATAAGTTTAAAGAATGACTTCAGCTTGTTAAAATTGAAATAGCAACAAAGATGAAGTAATTCAAGATAAATGACACTTGAGAGTTCATACCAATGATGTTTGAAGATTTCTCAAAGACTAAAGGAGTTAAGCATCAACTCACAGTGGAACAGATCCCTCAATAGAATGGTGTTGCAGAGTTTCAAAATCCAATCATCATGGAGATGGAAAGATTCATGTTGAAGGGAAAGGTTGGCCAAAGCAATTTTGGGAACATACTCTCAACATTGTTGTCTACATCTTGAATTGAAGATACACCAAGGCACATGATGGAAAGACTCCACAAGAGTCCTACATTAGTAGAAATCCATCTTTTTCCCATTTCAAAGTACTTGGAACTAAATGTTACGTATTTGTTCTACATAGGGAGAGAAACAAGCTTCAAGCAAAAAGCATCAAATATGTATCTTCTTAGGGTACAATGAAGATAAGAAGGCTCATAAGCTTTATGACCTTAGGTCTAAGAAGATCATGGTGAGTCACTATGAGGTGTTTATGAAGGATAAGCCAATGTAGTGGAGGAGGTAAAGAGAGCTTCCACTTTATAATCAGGCAAAGGGGAAATCCATTATGAACATGGCCCATGAGCTATTCGTTCCACACAAGCAAAGGAACATCATCTTCATATTAGGAGTCTAAAAGACACCAACTTGTCATCCTCCACAAGTTGTATATGGACCAAGGTATTCACAAAGAATAAAGGAACATAGATGAGCAAGCACCCATATTGTAAACACAACCATGATGGCTGAGTCCATTCAAGAATATGCAAAGGAACGGACCAATATAGAAGAGGGACTCCATCATCCTAATTCAAGGGCTACCATGCAACCAGAATACAAAAATAGCATGAAGCCTAGAATATGGGAGCTAGTGGATCGGCCCCCTAAGCATAAAGACATTGGCACCAAGTGGGATAGGAAGCTAAATTACAAGACTAATGGTAGTGAGGAAAATTACACAGAAGGAATTGTTGCTCATGGCTACTCACAAGTCAAAGCCATTGAATTTTTTGAATCATTTCTATGGACCGCAAGGATCACTACTATTTGAGTAGTACTAGTTGTGGTTGCACATAAGTGATGGCCAATCTATCACATGGATATAAAATCAATATTCTTGAATAGAGACCTTGAGGAGGAGGTGGATGCATTGTAGCCAACAACATTTGAGGCTCCCCATTTAGAGAACAATGTATGTAAGTTGAAAAAGGCCTTTTATGAGCTAAAACAAGCCCCTAGAGCATGGTAACAATGGATAGATAAGTATCTTTTGTTTTTAGGTTTAAAAATCTATGCTTTTGATGCTTACTTGTATGTTCTAAAAAGAGGAGGGAAGAAAATTATGCTTCTACTCTATGTAGATGACCATGTGATTACTAGAAATGATGATGCTCTTCTTCAACAAAAAAAAGTAGATTGAGCTCAAAATTTGAAATAACTAACTTCGAATTAATGCATTATTGCTTAGGCCTTAATGTTCGGAAAGAAACAAGGAAGATTTTAATCTCTCAACAAAAGTATGCAAGACTTATATTGAAGTGATTCGACATGGAGGACTGCAAAGAATTTTCTACACCTATGGAGGTCAACAAAAAATTATCTATTGAAGATGCTTCACCTCGAATGGATATTAGAAGATACGGGAAATTAGTTGGAAGTCTCATCTACTTATGCAATAGCATACCATATATCTCTTGTGCTATTGAAGTAGTAAGCAGGTTGTCTAGTAAACCTTGCTAAACTCATTGGAAGGCAAGCATGCACATACTCATATATGTGAAAGGTCAAATCATTATCTATGGTATTCTTTATGAGGAAGGATCATCTCTCATTGGATACTATGACTCAAATTGGATGAGAGATATTGATACTAGAAATCAATTTCTCATTATTCTATTTCTTTAGGATCAAGGATTTTTTCTTAAATCACTAAAGAGAAACTCACTATAGCATTATCTCTACTGAAGTTGAGTACAAAGTAGAATATGTTGCACCATGTAGAGCAATATGGCTGAGGATGATCCTATGGCACATAGGAGTACAAGGATAGGAGGCCACAAGGTTGAAGAGTGACAACCAATTTTTTATAGCCATCACCAAGAATCTTGTTTTCCATGCTCCTATCAAGCACATAGAAATTTAGTATCATTATGTCCATTAGTTGATTGAAGATGGGGTCGTGCAGACATGCTATTGTCCAATTGAAGAAAAAATCTTCACTAAGGCTCTTAGGAGAGAGCAACTGCATTGATAATTTCTAAATGTTGCCATTCAACAAGAGAGGTAGTTCACCACACACTTGACATTGAAGAGGGGAGGGGTGATATATATACTGAATACTCCACTTGCAAGTGACCACAAATGATCGTTGTAAGGCCTATATTATGATGAAAAGCCATGTGAGATCGCAGACATTTGTGGAACCCTAACTTCCAAGGTTAATGAGCTCTTTGTGTGAATACTCTAAGTTGTAAGGCCTATATTATGATGAGAAGCCATGTGAGATCGTAGACATTTGTGGAACCCTAACTTCCAAGGTTAATGAGCTCTTTGTGCGAATATTGATGGTAATAAATGATCTTAGTGTGCCTAGCCATAAGGTTAGGTAGGGCATAAACTTACCAGCATCTAGGTTGACATTTAAGGTAGTGATAAATGTCTTGTGACACCATAGAGTTTCCCAATAGAAGCTTAATGGGTGAGTGCAGAGAGGTTCTTGCCCCCTTCTACAAGGTCTGGGAGGCCTATCCCCATGGCTCATAGGCCTGAGATGATAGGACTTCTAGTTCTCAAGATATTGTCTTATTGTGTATTTAGTCAACTATTTTGTATCTCTCGACCACATTTACCATTACTAACTCCCGTTATAAAAGCTATCTAAGCATGGCGCATGTTGAACTTTACATAGAATTGCATACTTGTAAGCCCTTCATCTAGAGTTTGTCGAGATGGCCATCTAAGATCCACATTGGGAGCACATGCGCAAACAGCACCTTGTATTAGTTGCATAAATCTTTGCATTTCGAGAATTTGCCTTCTCTATCTCTCAGTCTGCATCTATCTTTGTCCGCGTTCCTCTCTTAACTCTATTTACACATCTATTCCACTGTGTTGTTATTTTCCTATGACACATAAATATATACATGTACAAACACATGTTCATACAAATGCATGCTTAATGAGATTATATGCACTTTCCACACACATGTGCTCATACTTCATGGAATGTATTTACAAGACACGTATATGTATATACGTGTATATGTGTGCATGTATGTGTGCATATATGTGTGTGTATATATTACCAATCTTTTCCATATTGTGCTTGCTATCATACCCTATTTGTAATTCATGCTTATGCTTTGGACTTTCCAAGTAAGATAAAAGAACAACATTACTTGAAACATGACTTGAACAAATTGAATTTATGTAGAACAAATGTTCATACTCTTTACCTTCTTTGTGACTCATATTCATCAGAAGCAATTAATTTTCATGTGATCAATATTCTTAGTACTTGTTCAAGTTTCTTTTATTGTGACTTCTATTCTTGTTGTTGAATTTGTGTCCTCCTCTACTTCTAGTGTCACCAAATCCACATGTACCACTCCTTTTTTGCATTTTTCCATTGAACCAATAGTTTTGAGTGGTGTGATTGGTTTTGTTATAGATGAAAAAATGTTGAATATCCTTTCCTTTTGAGTTTTTTTTCTTTTCTCCTTTCTTCTTCTCTTTCCACTTGCTCTTGTCTGCATAGTTGGCTTGGGAGATCTCCTCATTATGGTCTTCCTTCTTCTTTCCTTTGTGCTTGTCCTCTTTCTTATCTCCATAAAGAGCACTTGTTGAATTACCTTGATAAGATTTACCTTCCTTTAAAATTAATTTTGGCCTCTTGATTGAAGAGGTTTCCAAGGAATATGTTGAAATCGTGAGTTTCTAAATTCAGGGTGAGATTATTGGCATTTGTAAAGGATTGCCATTGCTTATCACTTGTGATTCCATTCAGAATTTTCCTCATCATAGCCTCTTCTTTAATAAAATCTCCAATTGAGTCTAATTGATCTCCCACCTCCTTATCCTTGGTGAAAAAACCTGTGGTAGTTTTCTTTGGTGTCTTATTCATTTGGTTGAATTCATTCCATAGATGGTTCTTTCTAGCTTTGGTGATAGCACAAAAGAATATCTCAAGTGCATCCTAATTCTCTTCAAATGTTCTGCATCATCTAATATGTGGTAACAAGAAATCAGAGGTAGATTTTAGTATATATGACCTTGGTTGAGCATCTCTTGCACATGGAAGTGTGAGTTTCTCTACCTCTTCTTGTGTAGGTCCTCCTTTGCAACTTGGAATAGGCATGAACTCATCATGTGCTACAATTCCATAGAGATTTCCACCTTGCAAGTAAGCTCTAATGTAGGTCTACCTTACAATTTCATCTTGGTGTAGCTCTAATATTATTGTAAGTATTTGGAGAGAACTTTGGTCTATCTAACCATCATATGACCAGCCCTTTTGCTCTTGGAGATTCAAATATACATTCTTGGCTTGTGGTTAGTGCAATTATATTCACTATGTACTACAAGAAACACAAGAATGGGACCACGAACAAGTGCTAGAGAGATGAGCCTCCTCCCAACCATATGCCTTTGTATATAGCTCTCTACAGGGGACTGCCTTCTTGGGCAGATGGATTCTAACCATCCATATGTTAGCAATTCAACTGCATGTGTGCCAAGTGTCCTAGTTAAATATAGTTAAGTCAAGTGGATGCTTCTAGAAGGTTCTAGATTTCTTTGGCCAAATATTATCCCCATGTACCCCATGGACTTTGAGTCAAAGACCTCCTCCTTCACACCCTTGAGACTTAACTACTAGGATAAGTGGATCACTTACAAGAGCACATGAACTTCTAGTAAGTCTAGTTTTGAGATACTCTCATACACACGGGTGACCAAAGGGAGTCGGATTTCAGATCCATCTAAACCGGTCAGACCCTTAGACCATAGGCTTACTTTATTGCATTCTTTTACCTTCGAAAACATTTTATTCCTAAAAAATAGAGTTATATAAATATTGTAGGCAACCCCTAGCCTCATGTTCTACAACTGGAAGAAGTTGTCTCATCTATGTGGTGGGATCCCTACCCAAATGATTCAAAGCACTGTCTAACTTTGCACTTTGATAAATTGGTGAAAGTACAAAGTGGTGAATGAATAATAAGGGTGGATCTAATAACATCCCTAGCCCATTCACTATTTTTCTAGGTGTGATATGGGCAAGAACATGTGAATTGGGTGGATTCAAATTACTAGTCCATTTTTGGGCATAGTTGGTGCATGGACATAGTGACAAGGGTGGGATTTCATATCCCTATCAAGACTTTGATAGCTCTTGATTCACTTGAATTTGATTTGGAAAACTAAATTTTTGATTGTACCAAATATTGAACTTGGATGTTTGTACTATGGTTTACGTTCAACCAACATTTACTTGATTTTTTCACCCAACAAGAGGACTAGCTTATCCAAATGGGCTTTAAAAATCCTATGTAGAATATACGAGGATGGTTGCCATTTCTTTTGGTCAACTATACTTTAATTTGATCAAATAGAATCCAAAATCAAAGTTATCCAACTTAGGATACTTTTCTCGAAAGACCATAGCTAAAAGTCCTTATGAATTGTCAATCTTATGAGCAATTCCTAATTTCTCTATTCTAGAGTGTCTAAACTCTAGAAACTCATTAGAGTTATGCTAGCTACCTGGAAGCAAACTCAAATGAATAAGTCAACTTAGAATTATGATCTTTTGAATATTAAAAGGGTTCTTGTATAGAGCATCTGATTGGCATGTTTAATTTAATTATCTTGTTCCAACTCACTAACTCTAGAAGTTTATGAGAAAAAAATAGATACCCTAGCTCTGTTGAATCCAAAAGATTGAGGAAGTGGAAGCAATGAATTGAAACTTTGTACAACCATTTCAAAATTCAAAGATACGTAAACTTATGATGATTCAATTTCTAGATGACTCACTTTAACTACTTAAAGATCTATTTCAATGTCAAAGTCCTAATTCTTCAAAAGTTTATCATATTTCTTAATCAAGAACACTTTATCTTGAAGTGTTCCATAAAATAGCATCAAATATTGTTCCTATTTGAAAAAGATGATCTTGGAAGTTACTTAATTTGTATCCTGTTACTTATTTGATCTTGAAGTATCTTGAGATCATAGTTTTATTTTCTTTGAATTTAAACTCATCCTTTAAAGTTTTAATGACCTTGAGGATCAAATCTAACTTCAAGGTTCATTCTAGGATTAGAAGATAACTACTATCCCACAGTCCAATGTACAATACCATCTTTCCTACATCAATCTGAGTATAAAATCTCTTGTCCCATACCACCCTATTTTATATTCACATTGATAAGTGAGTGATACTTATCCCAAAGTCTAAAAATATGTTTAAAGAGTACCTTCTCAATTCAATTCTTTGAAAAGATATTTAAATTTTGAGGTATTATCTCTAACTTGATAACCTAGATTTTGATTCCTTCACATGATCGTTTCATGATCTTGTGCTTTTACCTTGGAAACTTGAAAACCTTTACTTGGAACATCCATCCTTCTTTGATAGGAATTTTAAAAGAAAACCCAGTTATTGTTCCAAAGTCTTGAATTTTTCCAATTCAAGTCCAACTACTTATACTTGAACACTTTGTAGTGACAAGAATTGTTTACTTCTTGTCTTTAGATTCCTTTTGAACTAAAGCTTTAAGTAGCTACCTTGAGGATTTTTACGAATCTCTCTATTGCTTAAACCTAAGCATCCTCTCATGATTTTTTGATTTTAACCAAATCCCTTCAAGGATAGGGTAAAATTTATATTGTACCTTCCATAGACTTAACTACTATCATTATGGTTAGAGACTACATACTTCGAATATTTGACTCTGTTTAGACTTGGAAAAAATTACTCTTTTCACACTTCTCCATTGGATAAATGGAACTTGAGTGAAAATTTCCTAGAAGGATTTTGGTTGCCAATACTTGGGCAAACTTCAGAGTAGTCTTGGACAACCCTTGACAAGATTGATCGTCTTGTTGAACTTGTGACAAAATTAGAGAACTAGTCTTTATCGTTAAGATCTTTGAAACTTGTATAAAGCTTTATAGCTTACCTTGAAGATTTATAGAGATCCTTCCCTCAACTCAATTTTGAGCATATGATGATGCCTCTCAGACTCCAATACGAAGAATATACAAATCATTGAACTTAAGTACTACTAGAAGAAGTTTGGGTTTTTTTGAGAACTAATTTGTATAAACTATCTTGAAGAAGTCCATTCTCAATACTAGGGAGAAATTTATTCTTCAGTACACCTTTAGGTTATACCAATCATTGAACTTAAGTACCACTAGTAAAAGTTTGGGATTTCTTGTGAACTAATTTGTATAAACTAGCTTGAAGAAGCCCATTCTCAAAACTAGAGAGAGAGAGAGAGAGCAAAGAAGTACTAAAATCTATATATATCCATGAGTTATTGTAGCTCGTACCATAATCAAGTGAACCAAATTTAATTTTAGAAGCTAACATATTTTTGAACATGGATTGACTACATGCATATACATATACTTTTTTTGCAAAAAATACTCTTTATCTAGTACACATTATGTGTCTTGATGTGTAAAACAAATCCTCTTTGTTCAAAATCTACACGTGAAAGGATGAAATGTGTACGTTCTACATTTTTCTATTAGTTGTTTCGTGTTCACATACATAAAACAACTTCATTTAGTACTTATGTTGATTGGCAACACATGCAAAATGCTCTTTCAATGTGTATACATATGCTCATCAGATACTCAATGCTTATATGATACATGTATGCTCTTTGAATATTCATATTACTATTGGCAGCATAGGCAAAATTCTCTTTGTATGCTTTTTATATTTTCTCTTTTGTCAATATTTATGTTAGTATTGGAAATAGAGGCAAAATGCTCTTTGAATACGTATACATATGCTCATTACATAGTTAGTGCTTCATCATACATGTATCATCTACCATGGATTGTGCACAAAGCATGTTTGCACTTTCAAAGTGACCCGTGTCTGCTCAATGCTTACAACATAGTGATTGTCCAGATCAATGATGATGACTTAGTGAGAAGTGTTTCATTTCATGCATGTACCTGTTCCCTTAAAAGATGACAATCATTTGATAGAAAGCTTTTAGAATAAACCTTTCATATGAAAACTATAGAGAAAATTTTTGTGTCATAATAAAGGTTTGCTAATCGGCCAATTTTAGGCCCTAGGTCTACGAACACTCACTTTCTATAGGATTTTTCAGAACTTAAAATTCAAATGATATTGATTGCATTTATCTTCATATCCCTGAGGAAATATGTGTACATACACCAAGCTTGAACTTGCATACCCATGGCATTCGTATTATGTTTGCTTTGAGGGACCTCAAAAGCATGCAAAATCCAACATTAAACTTCAAAGGAACTGATTTGAAAACCTGCAGCTCCTTTGTCGATGAAGATTCTGGCCTCAAAACAAAGCAGTAAGAGGAAACAAAAAAAAAATCTTACCTATTTCCCTCGATCTTCGATCATGTTCTTGCATTCACACAAAAAAGTTCCCTAATTGCACTCTTTATCACTGTAGTAATAGATCAGTAATATTAGATGTGTTATAGCTTTAAGCTCATATAGTAGTTTTCCATGTTGATGAAGAGATTTGAACCATTATGGAACTTTGCTAAGGAGTGCTTACAAGGAGCACTCTATCAATCATACCTTCTCTCCACCTTTATTTTGGTAAGCTTTTGCGATGTCAGCATCTGAGGGTTACGACTTCAAGTGCAAGCAAGTGGAGATTCATGCCTACCCAAAATCCTGAAATGTGTTATTCTCTCCATACATCACCTTTCGGAGAACACAAAGAAGACATTCTCATGATCTCCTCCATGCTCTACATCTAGCAATGGGTTCTTTTTTTCTCCAATTGTGTAAGCTTCATGCGAGGTTCCTCATCAATTGTTGCTCTTCTGTGAATTCTCCATGATTCCGTGCTATGCTTCAGAGAACAAACACACTTCAATTGCCATACTGTTCCCTCTACCTTCTGATCCTACTGATCCACCCACCCTTATGTAATGCATAGTGGAGTTGTTTGTTGGAGTTTGTAAGAGTAGTATTGCTTCCATGGAGCCACTGATTTGGATTTTCTAATTACTATAAGTGTCGATACTATGGTTGCCTTGAACATCTCCATTCACATGGACTTGTGGCATCACAAACTTAGTTCTCAACTTCCACTCAAGATATTAAACATTTAACTCCATTGATTTCTCTTATTGAATAATATTTTTGGTTTTCCTTTATCAAATTATTTGCATCATGCCTCATTATACTGAGCTACATGAAAAGATCAACTCACGTTTATAGCATTCTATGTCACTATATCTACTTGTCTTAACATGTATAAAATACTAGAAGTTACATGCTTCTTTCATGAATTTCATGAAGATATAAATCTTCAAAAAAAAGGGGCTAGATGAGTTCTTAACAAAGAACAAAGTCATGGTGTTCTCCAACAAGAACCAAACACCAATGAGTTTGATGATCCCTTCATTGAAACTATCGAAATGATGACACAAGCACTAGCGGTGCTCGGTCACCTCAACTTCCTAATTAATCCGCCCTTATGACATATTATCGAAGAAGAGTCTCAATGTAGCTTTCTCAAGGCAAAACATTCCAACTACCCATTTGGCCAAACTTGTCGCACTGATCCATCCTTAGGGGACACACACCTCCTCCAATCCTACCAATCGACATAATCTAATAGGCCTTTCTATAATGAAATACTTAACTTTGAACCTTCTGGAACTTTATGGAGATAATGTTTAGAGTAGATAATTAGGCCATTTTATGCATGTAGAAAAAATTTAGGTATGATAAGTTTTATATCCTCTCTCTAAACCTTATCCACATCATATTTTGTGGTTCAAAATTGAATGTGAAGATAAAAGAATAAAGATAAATGTTGTATGAGAGAAAAGTGGAGCATGCATAAGAGAACAAAAGTGTCTCCATGACATTTTTGTGAATCATGTTTTGATAACCTCGTGTGGAGCTCTACATTTAGTTCACTGTAAGAAAATGCCTTGATTTTATTCTCTCTCTAGATTTTGTAAACTTGCATGGCTCAAAAGTGATACTTGGAGGCACATTTGGATCGAGGAAATCTCTAACACTATTGTGCATATCAAAGAGTTTAACATTTTTTGTCTCACAATCTTAAGCTAATTCCTCACTATTTTTGAGTTACATTGCTTGTCTATTTCTACTAGAATCCATGATTTTGGTGCATGTCTTTTCATGCACAGTTACAAGATATCTTCGAATATATCTTTTCATTGCTTTTGTTTTGCTTTTGCACAAGTACCCCTAAAGAAAGCACTTAAGTACTACAAATGCTTGATTTTGTGAAAGTTTCGCATGCAACACACGGAGAGATGACTTTTTCTATATTCAATGATCACACACTTCCTTAGGATGATAAACTCTGTTTTGAAAGAGATTTGTGGGTGAATCAAGAAGAGGGCAAAAAAGAGAATTATCATGTGATTAAGAGGCAAAGTGAGAGCGAGAGTGTGTTTTAGAGTGGGAGTATGAAAGAGAATGTGGTAGGTCAAGGGTGGTTGGGATTGATTCAAATCTGTAGTTTAAGACCCTTTCTTTCTCGAAGTCATATGTTGTCTAGTGCTCCATGTCAAATTTTCTCTATTCTCGTGCAAGTTCTTTTTTTATCTTCTCCTATTCTTTAGTGAACAAAAGGTTGTGATTAGGGATAGCTTGTGATTGAGGAAGCACTACACACAAGCTCATTATGTCAAACCCCCTATTCCCACCATTTCCTCTACAATTGAATCTCCTAGGAATTCAAGTCAATGACCATGGATACCGAATCGGAAAGTGAGAAATACAAGAGGTAAGGAATTTGCAGTCAAAAATAATACTCCCAAAAGATTTTCTAGGAAATGAAACTAAATTTCATATAAGAAATTTATCTTTTCATTTATGGAATGTATTTGATTTTGTATGACATATCCTAGAATGAATATCCAACTACACAAAAAAAGCTATTGGTCGATGGTTGGTATCCGCTTCCCTCCTATATATGATATCTAGCATCCATTTTATGCACCAAGTTGATGATTGACATTAACCTCACACATAAAGTCAATTCCTAGCATCGCTTTTAGGTAGGAAATTGTCGATGCCCGGAACAAAATTCCCACATAAAGTTAGTGTGTAGGATCATCATTAGTGGGGAAAAGAATGTTGGGCATATAAAATCCTATTGAGCACTAAAATATGTATTCATGATCTAGCAATCATGATCCACCCAAGAATGATCCATGGGTAAATTATACCCAAAGTTGCATCTTTACAAATGAGCATACAAACATACATACGAAGATGCATACACACGTACATGCATACACACACACATATATATATATATATATAAAAGCATACATACATTCGTAAATACATGCATACATACATTCGTAAATACATGCATACATATATATATACATACATAGATATTGTGATAAGCCTATTGATAGTGAAATTCTTTATTAACAACTTAGTGTCATATATCTTCAATATAATGTTTTGAATGAATTCTTCGGTTATTTGATGCATGTTGAAAACAAAATTGGGATGTTAGATCTTTATATTATTACTCTATATCTTTTTCACATTATGTTTTCTAGTTGAAACTTGAACGCAAAAGTGAATGAATGAAGAAAACTTTTGTATGAAAAACAAGGTGCGGTATGCATTAAAGAACAAAAATATTTCTCTGGGAATTTCGAGGTCTTGAAATTGATTCGTTGTAAAATAATGAGTGGCTTTCCTTCTCTCTCTAGAACTTTTGAACTTGCAGGGATGAAACTTACAATTTGAAGGTCAATCTTGACTCTAGACATCTGTAGCATGTTCGTCCAGATTGAAGGAATAAATGCTTTTGCCTCTCGCAAGCATCTCCACATTATACATGATTCAAATAAGTTCCAAATTCTTCATCACTTACAGTAAATACGGGTTCTTTCAGTATTGTTCCAACCAATTTTGGTGATGATTCGAAACTCAAAGATCCATTTCAAGGTTTGTTTAAATCAATTGAAACCTTACGTATATGCTGTTTATGCATGGGGATTGACTAAGATATCAAGAAAGCATAGCAAAAACATAAAGGACATTGAAGATAACAATATGATCATAATGGTGATTTGTATCCTTTATTCTACTTTTCAACATATAATGATTTGTATCATCCTTGACTTTCATTCATCAAGTAAAGTGTTTGAGTATGTAAGGATGACTATCTAAAAAATAATTAGTAAAACAAGTGTGCTTATGATTGCATTTGTTTATGTGCTTATTTATATACAAATTCATGAGCGAGGTATATATATATATATATATATATATATATATATATATATATATATATATATATATATATATATATATATATATATATATAGAGAGAGAGAGAGAGAGAGAGAGAGAGAGAGAAAGAGAATATATAGACACGCACACGCATATATATATATATATATATATATATATATATATATATATATATATATATATATATATATATATATATGTGTGTGTGTGTGTGTGTGTGTGTGTGAGAGAGAGAGATTGCATTTGTTTATGTGCTTATTTATATACAAATTCACGAGCGATATATATATATATATATATATATATATATATATATATATATATATATATATATATATATATATATATATATATATATATATATATATGTGTGTGTGTGTGTGTGTGTGTGTGTGTGTGTTTGTATGTATTTATATATGTGTGTTTATATATGCATACACGTATATATGTATACAGTCACGTACATACATATAAACACACTCAAGTGCATATAATCTCATTAATCATGCACTTGTAGGAAGATGTATTTGTATATGTATATATTTATGTGTCATAGGAAAATAGTTGCACAATGGAATAAAGGTGTAGATAGAGTTGAGGGAGTTATGCCAACAAAGATAGATGCAAACTAAGAGAGATAGACAACTCAAATTCTCGAATCGCAAAAAGTTATGCAATCGAAATGAGGTGTTCTTCAAGCGTGGATCCCAATGTGGATTTTAGATGGCAATCTAGAGAGACTCTAGATGACGGGCTTACACATGCACAACTCTATGTAAAGTGCAACATGGGCCATGCTTAGATAGCTTTTATAAGGGGATTCAATATAGGTAAATGTGGTCAAGAGATACAAAAGAGTCCACAAAATACACAATTAGACAATTTCTCAAAAACTAGAATTCATATCATCTCGGCCCTATGAGCTAGGGGGATAAGCCCCCCGGACCTCGTAGAAGGGGGAAGGACCCCTCTGCATTCCCTCCAGTAAGCTTCTATGGGGAAACCGTGTGGTGCCACAATGCCTTTATTTTTGCTTGGAATGCAACCTAGAGGCCCGAAAGTTTATGCCCTACCTAACCTAATGGCTAGGCTCACTAAGATCATTTATTACCATCAACAGTCCACAAATGTCCATGCTCTCACAATGGCTTCCCGATATAAGGTACGTCTTAGAGCTTAGAGCACCATGGATCATTTGTGGTCACTTTCACGTGGAGTATTTAGAATATCTAACACCCCCCCCCCTCCCCCAATGTCCACCCTCTGATGAACTACCTCCTTGGTCCAATCTCAAGCTTTGGAAATTGTTGACGAAGTTGCTCTCTTCCAAGAGCCTTGGTAAAGGTGTCTACTCTATTTTCTTCAATTGGACAGTAGCTTGTCTCCATGAACCCATTCTCAACCAACTAACAGACATAATGATATTAAAGTTCTATGTTCTTAGTATGTGCATGGAAAACAAGATTCTTGGAAATGGGCACGAAAATTTGGTTGTCACACTTCAAGCGTGTGTCCTCATATCCTTGTACTCCTATGTGCCATATGATCATCCTCAACCATATTGCTCTACATGGTACAACATATATTGCTTTGTACTCAACTTCAATAGAACATAATGCTACACCTAGTTGCTTTTTACTGCTGCAAGAAAACATATTTGATCCTAAAGAAATGAAATAATGAGAAACTAATTTGTAGTATCAATATCTCCCACCCAATCTAAGTCATAGTATCGAATAAGAGATGATCCTTCTTCATAAAGCATACCATAATCAATTGCTTACCTTTCAAATATTGGAGTATCCGCATGCTTGTCTTCTAATGAGTTTAGCAAGGTTTATTAGAGAACCTGGTTACTATAACAACATAAGAGATATTTGATCTGCTATTGCATAAGCAGATGATACTTCAAACTTAGCATCTTCAATAGATAACTTTGTGTTGACCTTCATAGCAATCGAAATTTATTCCTTAGCAAGGCTCGTCCTAGGAAAAACTTGTAGCTACTTGCCTTATTGATTTCCAATATGACTATTGTTTGAACTAGTGTTCCTTTCCATGTGAATGCTGACTGGTTTGAGCTCCATCCTAGTGGTTATAAGGCTAGTTTAGTCTAGCTTTCCCCATAGTTATTGGGTAGAAAAAGCTACTCTTCTACGTAGATTTGATTATTATGCAAATGAAACTAATAGGCAAAAGAATATTCCCCTCATCACTTTTGTTATAGTCATCAATCTTATCGCAATGAATCTCATGGATATGTGGAGAATTAGAAACACCCATCTCTATGATGTGCATCTTAGCCACAAGATATGATTTTTTCAACAACCAAAATTTACCTCATATTCACTTGTACCTTGGAAGAGATTTGAGGTTAGATTCCACATCAATAAAGAATTTTGGACTTACAAACTCATTAAGAGGTAAGTCACTCTCACACTATTCATCATGTTCTTAGAACTCCAAAATTGGAGGTTGAGCGTGGGATTGGGCCTTCTTTTACCATTTTGTCATGTATAACTATTTTGTTTTCTCTTAGTTCCAAAAATCTTTGGTACGTGAGACTAGAATGTCCTTTTGTGTTAGTGCAAATTTTGGTGGTGGCGGCTCTAGCCTTATCTGCGAAATGTCAAGGACCTACTCTTGGTTCATCTAAGTAGGCTATTCAAAGGGATCTTCATGCATATGGGCAGGTAGATTAACATTAGGAAACTTTTCTATCAAGATCTATATGAACTGAAGTATTTGATGAAACATGGATAGGCATTCTTTTTGTAAGTCCCCTCACAGATAACATTTATCATAAACTTGTAACATTGGTTGTACCTTGATTCAATCTATATAAGATCTTACTAATCCTTCCAAATATTCCTCACATTGGAGAGCAAGGAATGAGCTAGGATTTAACCATGGCTTTGCAAGTATTATCTTTAATTCCCTACTTTTGATTTCTCGTTACACTAGCTTTTGTCCATAGTGAGGTGTTGATGCATGTTCTTGAGGTTTTCTTCGAGTTTAAAAATCTTTTTATTGTCCCTTCCTCTCATATTATTCTGAGTAAGGCTTCCAAGTATAATATTTCCATTTAGATACTTTTGGAAGCTCTTACTTGTTATCATAGAAAATTAGGTGAATCACTTTCTTGCCTTTGCCAATTCAATTATCCCACTTCTCATCAGATATTTGTAATGGATGAAGAAGTGCTTCGAGCCTAAGTCTTTTAGGTGTATTCTTCTAACACCTGTGATACTTAGCACATCAATTTGTACAATAGGATATCATTATAAATTAATTAATTCGTTATTTTTTTCTTGAAAACTGTTTCAAGATTATTGGCTCATTCTAGGACCTCTTCAAGAAGGAAACTTTTGAGGTATTGAATCACCGATTTGTTTGCTACAAGTTTCAGGAATTTATGCATAAAAGTGAGGATAGGATTTTGATAACTCACGTATATATATATATATATATATATATATATATATATATATATATATATATATATATATATATATATATATATATATATATATATATATATATATATATATATTTGTGTGTGTGTGTATGTGCACTCAAATGTGTATTCACATCCACATCATACTCGCACAAGCACACACACGTACATTGGAACATGTGAAAGCACATGTATGGGCACATTCTACATGTATAGATTCACATATGCACACATTATTACACTTACACATATTCATGCAAATTTTTGCAAACACATACTTGAAAGAACATATAGAGATTCACATAAATGCACACATATTTGATTGGCATATGTATGCCCGTATCAGAACACACTTTTAAACACATATGCAAATGAACTTACACATGTTAGATATACTCAATACTCAACAATCAAGTGACCACAAATGATCCATGTTTCTCAAACTTGTAAGTCCACCGTTATGAGGAGAATCCATTGTGAGAACTACAATATTCTTGGAACCCTAACTTCCAAGTTAGATGAGATCTATGTGTGACCATCGATGGTAATAGATGATTTTTGTGGTCCTAGCAATTATGTTAGCTAGGGCATAAACTTATGGACCCATGGGTTGTGATTCAAGGGGAAAAATCAAGCCTTGTGGTAGCGCACAATTTGCCCATAGAAGCTTGATGGGGGGTGCAGAGGGGGTTTGCTCCCTTCTGCAAGGTTTGAGGGGTCTATCCCATGGGCTCCTAGGGTCAAGATAGTAGGAATTTTGGTCATGGAGATATTTTCATATTTTATATTTAGCCCACTATTTTGTATCTCCCCACTATGTTTATGTATACCGAATTCCCTTATAAAAGGTGTATAAGCATGGACCTTGTTGAGTTTTACATAGAATTGCACAGTACTAGTCTCTCCATCTAGAGTCTATCTAGATAGCATTTAAGCTCCAAATTAGGAGCACATGGGTTGACAACACCATCATTGTAGCTACATTACTTTTGGAAATTTGAGAATTTGAGTTCTTTATCTCTTTATTTGCAACTAGGAATCAAGGTAGTTCCACAAGAGGATTAGGTGGATCACAAGCAAGAGCAAAATGATGCCACCCTTTGGAATTTTAAAATCACTTCTATTCTTGATTTGTATGAGCTTCTAGATATTCATCATGGAACCAATCATGCATTCGAAGAAAGACGTGATCCAAATAATCTTGGTCAAATGATTCCTTGGGATGTTGATATTCTACATGTTAGGAAATCTAGAAACGTAGATGCACTCTGTGGTCTAGTTACAAGTACTAATGATCTTGTTCTGACACTCATTTAGCATACTACTAAGGTGTGTGAAGCAAGGAGCATATTAAGAAATCAATATGGAACTTGTAATCAAACAAAAATGTAGAACTTTGAGAGCCAGATAGAAATACAAAGGTTTGCTAATGGGGAGACTAAATAGATGTTTATCACTTGCATAAAGAATCTATGAGATGGAATGGAAGGAGTAGGTGTACAAAGTCCATTGAGTAGGTAGCTTGTAATCATCTTCAAATATATCCACCAAATGTTGATGGATTGTTAATTGCTCTTAATACTCAGATCAAAACTCAACCACTAACATTTGAAGAATTCACTACCTTATTCATGGAGGAGGAGTTGTGGCTAAAGGCAAGTAGTGGAAGTAGCAAATGAGATGCTACATTCTTAACAAATGCCCAAGGAGGCAACGCATACTCTTCAAAATATGGAGAGAAAAAGAAGAGTGACAAAAACAAGTTCAAGGGAGAGTGCTTTAATTCCAAGACAAAATAGCATAGAATCCGAGTCTATCACATCAAGAATGCAGAAGAGAAGAATGGATCTTCAAAATGTTGCAAGGGCAAGGAGTGTGCCAACATTGCACAAAGAGAGCTTGAGTTATTTGTTATGATAGAGAAGGTATGCTCCTCGACTAAAGATTGAGGAAAAAATGACTCATGTATGTTGGACAATGGTGCATCTTGCAACATGAGGAGTAGAGAAGACCCTTATAGTTCCTTATGACCTCTAAAGGAACCCATTATAGTAAAGGTACGCAACAATGCAAGATGTTCTATAGAGGACAAAGGTACAATTTCATCCATTATTTCATATGTGGATGTCAAAAAGCTTTCAAATGTGTTGTATGTTCCACAAATCAAACAATCCAATTACAATGGCTTGTATAATAGATCAAGATCATCAATTATCTTTCAATAAGACATGTTCTAAGATTATGGATAGTAAGAAAAACGTATTAGGGACTTGCACAAGGAGGAACAACCTATATGAGTTCCCTGATCTTCCAACTACTTCAAGTGTGGGCAAAAGTAAGCTATGGCATGAGAGACTCATCTACATCAGATATCATGTACTAAAGGAGATGAATCATAGGGGTATGGTCGCACACCTAAAACCAATTACAGAAATGAAGGAACCATGTGAAGCTTGTATAGTGGGCAAGCAATAGAGGAATGGGTTTTCACAAGAATGCAAGAGCAGAGGAAGCTATCCTCTAGAGTTGGTGCATGCTGAATTGTGTGGAGAAATACCTACATAGGCCTTCGAGGGATCTCCCTTCTTCATGTGACTTGTTGATGGATATCGCAACAAGATGTGGGTGTACTTCATTTGTGATATTAAGGCTCAAGATTTTTATAAGTTTAAAGAATATTTTTAGCTTAGGGGAACATAGGCGAGCATGCATCCATATTGTAAACAGAACCCTCATGGCTGAGTTCATTCAAGAATAAGCAACGGAACCAAACATTGTGAAAGAGGGGCTCCACAATCTTGAATGGAAGGCTACCATGCAACTAGAATACAAAAATATCATGGAGACTAGAATATGGGAGCTAGTGGATTGACCCTCTAAGCATGAAATCATTGGCACCCAGTGGTTCTAGAAGCTAAATAACAAGGCTGGTGGTACTCTGGAAAAGTAAAAAGAATGAATTTTTGCGCATGACTACTCACAAGTTCAAGCCATTGAATTTTATGAATCATTTTCTTGGATTGCAAGCATGACTACTATCCAAGTAGTACCAGTTGTGGCTACACATAAGTAATGGTCAATCAATCACATGGATATCAAATCAGCATTCTTTAATGGAGACCTTAAGGACAAGGTATATGTGCCACAATCACTAGTGTTTGAGTCTCCCCATTTAGAGAACAAGGCACTTAAGTTGAACAAGACCTTTTATGGGCTAAAACAAGACCCTAGAGCATAATAACAATGGATAGAAAAGTATCTCTTGGGTTTAGGTTTCATAACGTATGCCTTTGATGCTTTTATGTTCTAAAGAGAGCAAGTAAGAAAACTATGCTTGTACTCTATGAAGATGACCTTGTGATTATTTGAAATGATGATGCTCTTCTTCACCAAATGAAAGTAGCCTCAACTCAAAATTTGAAATAACTGACTTGGGCTTAATGCATTATTACTTAGGCAATAAAGTTTGGAAATAACTAGGGAAGATTTTCATCTCCAACAAAAGTATGCAAGACATATATTGAAGGCATTTGACATGGAGGATTGTGGCTTGGGGGGAACACTAACTCTTTAAAACATCAAGGTAGGAAAGAAATATTAAATCTCAAGAATGAATCATATATATATGTGTAACCTCTACGAGGTTGCACAATACATGATGATAGAGATTTTAAATTCCACCACAAATGATGGATGTAGTCAACATTCCTTGATTAATAAAGAAATTTGTCTTTGATTTTTTTCAAATACAAGAAAAAATATAGTCACTCTAGTGCAAGGTACTAACCATTAGGACCACCACATGCTAGAGAGATGACTCTATTCTCAACCTTATGCCTCTATATATACCTCTCTCCGGAGAACTTCCTATTATGGCAAGTTGATACTAACCATCCAAGAGTCGTCCATGTAACTACATGTGTGACAAGTGTCTTAGTTAACTAGATTTAACCTAAGTGGCTGCTTGTGGAAGGCTCTAGAGCTCTTTGGGCAAAATTCTCTCCCCATGCTCACCATGGGGGTTGATCCCAAGACCTCTTCCTCCTTATCCATATGACTTAACCACTAAGCAAAGTAGATTTTCGTATCTAGAGAGCATAAGAACTTTCTCTTAAGTCTACGCTTGAGATTTCTTGCCTACGCTTGAATGATCCTCATGTCATAAATTACTTTATAACTTTCCCTATGGAAAAAAATTTTGTCCTTGAAAATAGAGCTATATAAATACTCTAGGCATCCTTCAAGACTTCTCTACTAATCATCAAGCACATGTTTCATCTCTACCGTAGGATCCCTATGCGAATGATTCAAAAACACTATCTAGCTTAGCACTTGATAAACTAGTTTAAGTGCAAAGTAGGAAATGAATAAAAATGATGGATCAAATTAAAACATGCCTGGCCAATTCACTATTTTTATTATTTGCTTTCTTGGCACTTTCTCGAAGAATTTAACTTTAAGTTATTGGGAATTGTCAATCTTATGAGAAATTAACTTCTATTTTCCAAGAGTGTACTGAACTCTATGAAAATCATTAGAGTTATGCTATGTGTCTTGAAGCAAAATAAAATAAATAAATCAACTTAGATATTTTTAAGATTGAAAGTGTTCTTGTTGACAAAATCTAGGTAGGATGTTTAATTTAGTTTCATGGTTCCTACTGGCTAAGCCTGGACTTTTGTGAAAAGAATCAAATACTCTATCTCAATCAAATCCATAATATTTGGAAACAGGAAAGAAAGAGCTAAAACTATATGCAACCAATTCAAACTTCTAAGATACATGTTGTCACTCAAACTCTAGGTAACTCAAGACTTCACTTTTGAAAGCTTTATTTCAACAAGGTATGGAAGCAATTTACCTATCTTTAAGAGAAATAAACTAGATTCTCAAAAACATTCATGGAGTAAATCTTAACATCATACAACCACAAGATAGTAGTGTGGTATCCAACATCAATGTGTCAATGTAGTGAGATTCTAGTGATGATATTTTACTCAAAATAATCCTTTACTTAAGGCTAAGTTGATCTTTCTATGACTGTTTACTTGAAATGAAATTCTTGTGCATTTCGTTGAGTCAAATGATTGAATTTATTGAGCTACACTAGGAGCTTGGTGTTTTGATTGGTGATTCTATTCCTTAGTTGAAAGGAAAAGAACACTTTATCTTCAAGTATTCAATATCTCAAATAAGAATATTTCAGTGATAAAAGAAGGCCTTGGAATTTCATACTTCATGATCTTCTCACTTACTTGATTTTTAAGTATCTTGTAAAGCATTTTATGTAGAATTCTCTTGTATGATCATGCTTTTATCCTTCTTCAATTTAAACTTCTTCTTTGAGGTTTTAATTCCCTTGAGGATTTGATCTTACTTAAAGATTCATTATAGGACTAAAATATACTTATCATCCCATAGTATGATGTCCCATACCAAATTTCCTACATCAATCTGAGTATAAAATCTATGGTCCCATACCACCCTTTTTTATATTCACATTTGTTGGTGTAAATCACAAGCCTACACATTTGGCTTGAAAGATATCTTGAAGACCCTACATATGTGAAGAAGCATAGGAACCATTGCTAGTGGTTAATTACCACTTTATCTCCTTGTAAAAGTCAAATTGACTTGGAATCTTTTGTAATCACCTACCAAAAGGATTTATGGAAAAGTAAGTTCTTTGATTGAAGGAATATCTCCTAGGATATAGGAGCTTGATCATAGGGAGCCAAAAGTTTGAATTTGAATTCAATTTTTTACTCATTCCTTATAAAAATGGACATGGAAAAGTCGCGGGTAGAACTCATCATTCCTGAGCTTCTCATCAGTGATTCTGAGTGTTTGTGAGGCCTACACTCTAGCCCACACCTATCTACACCATTAGGCAATTATTTTCATGTCAATGGATTTCTATACAAGTGTTCATTAATACATACATTCACATTGTTCATTTCTAAGTTCTCTGTCATACTACTAAAACGTTTGTCAACTTGTGAAGTGCATATCTCGGCCAATTGGTCACCAAATTCAGTGATTCAAAGCTTGCTGCATTCAGCTTGAAGTTATCTACATGCTTCTAAAATTTGAAGAGATTCTATTCAGCCATTTCAGAGAAATCTTTGTCGCAGTGATCGATGGTCAATATCTTCTACAGTCCTAAAAAATCGGGGGTATAGCTTAACTTGCTAAATTGATTTCTCTTAGCATAGTTTATCTTTTTACATCATTCCACTTGGAATAGTTAGCTTACTAAGCTAGTTAGATACCCCTAAAAGTAAATTTTCCAATTCCTACTGTGTTGGTCATACTGAGCAAAATACCCAGCAAGTGTCAAGACATAAATAGAAGGTTTTCTTGAGTTTGTGAGTTTCAAAGTTATTTGTTTTGGCTCAATGATTGCACACATCATTTCCAAAGTACATAGGGCATTTTATGGTGTCATTGGAAAGCTAAGGAGGTCTACTTATGAATTCTGAAGCAAAAGAGGGCTGGTACAAACCAGGTTTTAGCAGTACCTACTCAGTCTCTTGGAGCATCCATCCATCTTTCCCAACAATGGTATCAGAGCAAACTAAGGTAAAATGGGAGATGGTTTTCCTTCATGCATTGATAAATTGGACAGGAACAACTATCAAGCATGGTCTCTAAGGATGAAGACCTTTTTATAAGGAAGGAGTCTCTATGGATACATCTCAGGACATGAGGAATCGCCCTCATTCAAAACAAGAGGATTACCAACCAAGGAAGAACATGAAAAGCTCAACACATGGTGTGATAAGGATGCATTGGCAAGGTCTTATTTACTCAACTCCATCTCTGACCTTTTTTTGCCACATATTAGAAATTTTAAGACATCCCAAGAGACTTGGGAAACCTTGTCATCATATTTTTCTTCAAATACAAGGGCTAGGAAAAATCAGTTGTGGATTGAATTCACAACATTAAGGAAGCAACATAAGCAAGCTGTTTTAGAATTTGTGACCAAGATTAAAGATGTAGCAGATCAGTTAGGAAGCATAGGAGAAGAGATTGAAGTTGAGCAGATTGTAAGGCAAGTGATCAATGGGATCAAGACTGATGACAAATGGGAAAGCTTCACCACTGCCATGGACATGCAAATACCAGATCTCACAACCCTCATGGGACAATTGTTTACACATGAAGCAAAGCTCAACAAGAATGGAGATACTTCCAAAGGTAATAACTCTTCTGCCCTATACACTGATAAGAATTCTAAAGATAAAGGCAAAAACAAGAAGATGGAAGATGAAGGCTCTACCTCCCAAGACAACTATGCAGGAAGAGGTAGATCATCAAGAGGAAGGGGCAGAGGAGGTAAGCAAGGTAGGGGGAGATCCTATAACTCCTCACCATGCAACATTTGTGGTTTATCAAATCATACTACAGATGAGTGTTTCAGGAATTACAAGAATCAGAGAGGAAGAGGATACCAAAGAGGTGGATACTCACAGTCAAGAGGTAGATTCAACCATCACCAAGGCTACAACAACAACAATTACAACAATAATTACGATGGCAACTACCAAGGAGGATTCAAATCCAGAAAGGACTATAACAACTACACAGAGGAGCAGGATGAATCTCTTCTTATCATGAACATGACTTCAAAATTGGGTACAAATGATGACCACCTATTCTACATTGACTCGGGGTGCTCAAATCATGTGGATGGCAATGTAGCATTACTCTCTGATCTTGAGGAACCAAAAGGTAAGCATCAAGTCCAAACAAGTGATGACACCAAGCATTCAGTAGTTAAAGTTGGAAATGTTAAGACTTGTGATGGAAATCAGAATTTGTTGAGCAGGGTACTCTATGTACCAACCATTACCAAAAAATTGATGAGTGTTGGACAGATTGTGGAGAAAGGTTTGCAGGTTAGATTCAACCAATATGCAGCATTTGTGGAGGATCCAAGGCATGGGTTCAAGAGAATTGCTAAAGGAGAAAAATCAGGTAGACTTTTCACTTTTGCGTTAGAAGACACAAAGAATATTGCACTATATAGTTATAAAGATCAAACACTTTCAGAGCTTGAGATTTGGCACAAAAGATTAGGGCATATAGGACAAAGAACTTTGAAGCAAATATGCAGGGACCAATGTGTGCTTGGAATACCTAATGTATCCAAGCAACATATGATTTACAAGTTTGGTGCTTGTCAATTTGGGAAGTCTCACAGGTTACCCTTCTCAAGGAAAGGCTACATGCATGAAGACTACCTAGAGCTTGTCCACACAGATGTATGGGAACCAAGCAAGGACCCCTCAGTCTCAGGTTCAAGGTACTATGTATCTTTTATTGATGGTTATTGCAGATGGACTGTATTGTACTTCATGAAGCACAAGGATGAGGTGTTTAATTGCTTTAAAAAATATCTTGCACTAGTTGAAAATCAGACAGGAAGGAATTTGAAGAGGCTAAGGTCAAATGGAGGAGGTGAGTACTTCTTCAATGAGTTTGAAAACTTCTTGCAGGACAGAGGCATCAAAAGAGAAATAACCACAAGGTATTCTCCTGAACAGAATGGGGTAGTTGAGAGAAGAAATAGGTTAATTGTTGAGACAGCTAGATCTATGTTGAATGAGAAAAAGTTGCCTAACTATCTATGGGCAGAGAGTGTTTCTACTGCCATTTACCTCATAAACAGGTTACCATCTAAGTCTCTTGATGGCATGACACCCTATGAAGCATGGCATGGTAAGAGACCTTCACTTGACCATTGCAGGATATTTGGATGTGTAGCATATGGAGACATTCCCTCTCAGATAAGAGGTAAGCTAGACCCAAAGGCTGAAAAGTGCATCTTTATTGGGTATGATTTAAATCAAAAAGGTTACAGGTTCTATAACCCTACCATTAAGGGTTTCATGGTAAGCAGAGATGTTGTATTTGATGAAAATGATTCTTGGTATGAGAATGAATGCAGGAAGGTTAAATTACCCTATGATCTAGAAGAGGAGTTTCCAAATCTTGCAAAGGAGGAACCTACTCAGAATGAAGCCTCAAGTTCAAATGATGAAGATACTATCAACCGTGAAGAGTTGAAGGCATGGAAGTCCAAGGGGAAAATGAAGATGAAGAAGCTTGAAGACATACCTGAATCTTCAACTCAATCAATCAAAAGGTCACAAAGAGAAAGCAAAAGACCTATCAGATATGGGTATGATACATCTCTTGTTACTAAACATTTTGTTTATCTTGCCAAAGATTTGTCAAATGAAGAACCAGGATCATATGAAGAAGCCATAACCAAATCAGAATGGAAAGAAGCTATGGATGAGGAGATTGAAGGACTCAAGGAGAGTGACACATGGGAGTTAGTACCCAAGAAGGACTCCATGAAGGTAATAGGATCCAGATGGATCTATAAGCTTAAAAGAAATTCTGATGGCACAATTAATAGGTACAAAGCCAGATTGGTAGCCAAGGGTTTTGCACAAACCCAAGGCATAGACTATGAAGAGACATTTTCTCTTGTGGCCAAGATGCCAACAATCAGAGTGTTGGTAAGTGTGGCTGCATCAAAAAATTGGAATATGTACCAATTGGATGTCAAGAATGCTTTCTTGAATGGATGGATCTCAGAGGAGGTATATATGTCACAACCTCCTAGCTATGAGGACCCTAAGAAGGTAACATATGTTTGCAAATTAAAAAAGGCTTTATATGGATTGAAGCAGGCACCTAGGGCATGGAATTACAGGTTAACTACATACCTCCAAGACCAAGGTTTTGTTATGAGCAAGGCAGATACTTCTCTATTCATCAATAGAAGTAATTCAGAGGTAATATACCTTTGTGTTTATGTTGATGACATCATCATTACAGGTAATGATGTCAATGGAATCAGATATATCAAGAGTCAAATGATGAAGGAGTTCAAGATCAATGATCTTGGTCTATTGAAGTATTTTCTTGGGCTTGAATTAGTCTACACTAATTCAGGGATATACATTACTCTGAAAAAGTATATACATGACATGTTAAAGAAGTTTCATTTGCAGGATGCCAAAGTAGCAAGCACTCCAATGGAGGTAAACCTAAAACTAAGTGCCCATGAAGGTGATGAAATCAATGACATTACAGGTTATCAAAGTATGGTGGGTAGCTTGAACTATGCTACCTTAACAAGGATAGATATTGCATATGGAGTTAGTGTGCTAAGTCAATTTCTGCACAAGCCAAGGATACCTCACTTAGAGGCTGCCAAGAGAATCTTGAAGTATCTCAAGGGTACACAGAACCATGGTTTGTATTTCCCTTACACTTCAAATATTGATATCAAAATTTATTCAAATGCAGATTGGCCAGGATGCAAGGATGATAGGAGGAGCACTTCTGGATACATTTCTTTTGCAAATGACAAACCAATTCCATGGTCTGTAAAGAAGCAACTAACTGTTGCATTGTCTTCTACAGAGGTAGAGTATAGAGGGCTGGCTAATGCCACACAAGAAGCAATTTGGATTAAGCTTTTGTATACAGAATTGGGTTTATTTACTAGGTCTCCAATAGTCTTTGGAGATAATACAAGTTCTCTTCACCTTGCAACTAATCCTATCTATCATGCTAGGACCAAACATATAGAGGTCCATTATCATTATGTGAGAGAGAAGTTGATAAGCAAGGATATTCAACTGACCTATGTATCAACCAACATGCAATGTGCAGATTTGTTGACTAAAGCTTTGGTTCTTGGATGGAACCAAACTTTGCAGGTTCAAAGCCATGATTGGATTGCAGGATATACTTGAAGATTGAAGATGAAGACCAAGCCAAAATGTTTGGCTTGAGGGGGAGTTGTTGGTGTAAATCACAAGCCTACACATTTGGCTTGAAAGATATCTTGAAGACCCTACATGTGTGAAGAAGCATAGGAACCATTGCTAGTGGTTAATTACCACTTTATCTCCTTGTAAAAGTCAAATTGACTTGGAATCTTTTGTAATCACCTACCAAAAGGATTAGTGGATCTTGATCATAGGGAGCCAAAAGTTTGAATTTGAATTCAAATTTTTACTCATTCCTTATAAAAATGGACATGGAAAAGTCGCAGGTAGAACTCATCATTCCCAAGCTTCTCATCAGTGATTCTGAGTGTGTGTGAGGCCTACACTCTAGCCCACACCTATCTACACCATTAGGCAATGATTTTCATGCCAATGGATTTGTATACAAGTGTTCACTAATACATACATTCACATTGTTCATTTCTGAGTTCTCTGTCATACTCCTAAAATGTCTATCAACTTGTGAAGTGCATATCTCGGCCACTTCTTCACCAAATTCAGTGATTCAAAGCTTGTTGGATTCAACTTGACGTTATCTACATGATGTTAAAGTTTGAAGAGATTATATTCAGCCATTTCAGAGAAATCTGTGTCGAGGTGATCACTGGTCAATATCTACTAGAGTCCTAAAAAATCGAGGGTATAGCTTAACTTGCTAAATTGATTTCTCTTAGAATAGTTTATCTTTTTACATCATTCCACTTGGAATGGTTATCTTACTAAGCTAATTAGATACCCCTAAAAGGAATTGTTCCAATTCCTACTGTGCTGGTCATTTTGAGCAAAATACCCAGCAGGTGTCAAGACATAAATAGAAGGTTTTCTTGAGTTTGTGAGTTCCAAAGTTATCTGTTTTGGCTCAATCATTGCACACATAATTTCAAAAGTACATAGGGCATTTTATGGTGTCATTGGAAAGCTAAGCAGGTCTACTTATCAAGTCTGAAGCAAAAGAGGGCTGGTACAAAGCAGTTTTTAGCAGTACCTACTCAGTCTCTTGGAGCATCCATCCATCTTTCCCAACAACATTGACATGTGAGGGATAATTACCCTAAAGTCCAAGCATCTCTTTATATAGTACCTTCATGCTTAAACTCTTAAAAATATTTTGAAGTTTAAAACGTTATCTCTAATTTTATTTTATAGGTTTTGATTTCTTCACATGAAGGTTTCAGATCTCATTCTTTACCTTCAAAACTTGGAAGCCTATGGATAGAACATCCATCCTCTTTTCTAGGGTTTTCAAAATGAAAACAACTATAATTCAAAGTTCTTGAATTACTCAAAGTCAAGTCCAATTGGTTATACTCAAGCAGTTTTTAGTAACAAGATTTGTTCAATTTCTATCCTTAGATTCCTTTTTTACTAAAGCTTGAAGTAACTACCCTGTAGAATTTATAGGAACATCTCCACTCCTTAAGTCTAATCATCCACTCATGCTTTTGGATTTCAGCTTTAAGAAATTCCTTTAACGGTAGACAAACATTATGTTTTACCTTCCAGAAACTTAATTACCATCATCACAATTGCAGACTACATACTTGGACCATTTAGCTCTCTTCACACTTGAAAAAAATTACTCTCCTCACACTTTCCATTAGATAATTGAAACTTGGGTGAAAACTTTGAAAGGAGTTAGCATTCCACTGTCCCATAATAGTGGATATGTTCCCTATCACATCCTCAATTTGGCTTGAAGACAAAGATGTTACATTTTATACACTTATGTGGTCTTGCAAAGAATGTTTAGGCCAAACAAGAAGGGTATGTCGAGACCCTTTTTTTGGAAGACATTTGTTCTTCAAGTACTTGGGATTCATCTTAAGGAATCAAATAACATGAGAAAATAACTCATCTTGGAATGTTGTTCACTATTTGAATGATATTTGAAAGAAAATCATAGACTTTTGGACAATATCCTGAAGCTTTATAGCTTATGTCTTGTTCATTTCCTGAGTTTCAAACTTAACGTTATGTATTACCTTAGGATATGATCTCCCATTCGATCATGAAAGTTGAACTTGCATTTATGTGATATATATACCTTTTCTTGAGTTTGAAACAAAAGTTATTATCATTGGTCAACCTTTTAATGTTACTGGAGTACTTTAAACATATTTCCACAACCCCTATGGTTGGATGGTTTAACTTATAAGAATGTCTTAATCATTGAACGAACATACAATAACTTTACTATGAATATATGGTTGTCTTCTTCTCCTAACCATTAGTTAGGTTGATCATTAGGAGAAAAATGAACCCTTTTAGATTAACAAGGTTGAAGAGGGTGGTGGCCATACTCTATACCCTATAAAATACTAGGTTGAAGGGGGGGGTGGGGGGGAGGGGGGGTGGGGGGAAGGGGACAAGTTTCACCTATTTAATGTGTTGCCTCTAGAGAGAGAAGGAATATCGTGACCAAGTTGGCCCCAAAAATTCAATTTTTTTTACACTTGACAATGGATCCCCTACTTTTTATGGCCGAAAGTGTTATTTTTTACCACAAATTTGAATTTGTGCATGTTTGAGGTGAAAAAATGATTTTTCCCAAAAAACCTCAAAAAAAAGATATTTCCCTCCTAAACGTCATATTTTTATACTAGGTCCCAAAAGAACATCTTTTTTCCACTAGTTTCTTTGTGTAGCACACCATTGAAGCTCTTGCATCTGTATTCTAAGCTCTCTGCATCTACCATCTTGAACTATTGTTGTAGATTGAAGACCCTGAACTTCAATGCCAAGATCTAAAGGTTGTAGGAAACAAAAAGATGAAGTTCTACATTAATGTGTCACGATATCAAAGCTAAACATGGACAACACATGCCACATGAGTACTATGAAGGTGCATGGACAACATGTGCCTCATTGAGTTAGAGATTTTGGAAAACTCGATATCAAAGTAAAATATGGACAACACATGACTCTTTGAATTAGAGATCTTGGAAACTTAGATCTTCATGGGAAGGGAAAGCTTGTTGGCTTCAAGAACTACAAGGACAATGGGATGATTTCTATTTCACAAAATGTCTTGAAATGGAGACTATGAAACTCCAAAACTCCACTAGAATGAGATATCGTATCAATTATAGATATTACTCTACAATATTGCATGTTTTATAGTGTTGAATATATCTTTGACATATCTAAATATGCTTTCATTTGTTATAGATATATTTCCTTCTATTTTGGTGGATGTGCAACCGGTTCATAGCCTTAAAGGTACTTTCTAGGAATTGCATGAAGATTTGAGCCTTTTTGTGGATTTTTGAAGTGTCTATGTCATTTAATATGTGTTTAACCTATCTACATATGTATTTTTTGTGGCTCGGCTATATTTCCTTCTATGTAGTTGGAAGAATAACCATTCCCTAGCCTTAGAGGTACCTTTGAACATTGCATGGAATTTTGAAGCCTGAGTCATTCTATTGCATTAATCATTTCTTAATGATGGAGTTTTCTTTTACATACATGCATATTTTGTACCCATTACATGAAAATATTTTGGAAGGTTATAGATAAAAGAAAAATAATTATCTTATAATTTTGAAATGGGAATGGCTTAATGTATAATGCATCTGTGAGGATGGAAACATATGCTTACAAATCAAAATTAAATTATATGAGGTTTTAGATATATTTGTTAGTATTGTTGTGGATTTTAGTTAGATGGCGAACATCTGTATGAAGTATGATTATTTTTATAAGCTTTTGAATTGTAGATGGCATTCAATATTTCTTAAGATATCTAAACTTTTTTTTAATGTTTTAGCTATGCCTCCTTATATTTTGGTGGGAGGAACAACCATTTCATACTCTCACAAATCAAATACATTATAAAGATTGTGTGATGATGGTTAATCATTAGTCATTTTGCATGTAGATCTTGATCAACTTTCTTAATGAAAGAGTCCTTTTTTTTACACATACATATGTGATATCCAATGCACATAATGATTTTTGGAATGTTAAAGATCATTATTCTTTTCTCAGTCTAGAGTGACCAAGTCTTCATCTATAGAAAATGTCGTACTTCAAGCAGAAGATGGTAATGGAAAATTATAACTATGGAAAATTCACATGATATTCTAGATCTATAGGTCTATACTATGTATTCCCATCTATTATTTTTTGTACATGTTTTGATCATTTCCATTTATGTAGATTCCAACATTTTTTTTGGTGAAGATATTCAACTCAAGACTAATAAGATAACTAGGAGAAAAATATTTTTCATGATCTATTTGAATCTAGGTTAGATTGATAAGGACATACGTTTAGTAATCTACAATTTTTTTCTAGTACGTGTTATAATATTCCTTTCTTTATATAGTTATATTTTATTTCTGATTGTTCATAGTTGTGAAGAGAGTGGATAATATAATTTAATTCCTTCACAATTGAACTATAATGTGTTTGGTATTTTATTGTTTTTATGTGTTAATTCTCCTTTTTTTTCTTTGAAACAAGTATAAGTCAAAAAAATATGAGAGAAGTAGAAGAAATTTGAATGGAATTTCAAAAAGGGTGATAAGGCTGCTATCCCTTTCACACAAGATCCAATCTCTTTCAGCTTGTTATTATAGCTAACAAACAAACTCTAGTGCTTGAAGGATGCATTCATCCCAAAGTTATTATTTTTCTAAGGAGGCAATCTACAGATTCTTTTCATGGACCAATCTTCGAAAGCGTAGTTCGAGTTAATAACACATATTTCCTTCCAAAGTTTCTGGAGGGTTGCACTTTTGATTACATTCAAGAGCACCACCATGTATGTCTTGTTTCTAGCTGATCCATTCATTTAGCATGATGAATCTTTCCACATTCTTCAAAAATAAGTATGGACATGAGAAAAGAAGGTGTTTGATGACTTCTACCCTACTGAAACATCTTTTACCCCATAGAGGAGATCCAAAAATCTTTCTCGATCTAGAGATGTTCCGAAAATACTTCACACCATGGAAGAGAACTACAAATCTTGTGATGATTTGTTGCATTTGCAAGGAGTTGAAGTTGTACAATCATTGATATTGATAATTTGAAAATTTTGTAAGATTTGATATTTGTAATTGTTGGAGTTGGACGTCTACGGAAGCACGCGAACAGCACAAGGAAGAAGAAGAAGCTTGGAGCACAACACACAAGACTGAATGTATTACTAGAGAATGTACAAAGATAAGTAGCCCATTAGGGCAAATAGGCGTATATACAAGCCGGGGGAAAAAAACCTCCTAAAGAGGGAAAAAAGTGCCCCGGTGGTCCTAGAGTGTTCACACACATCACTACCTAAATATATCAACAAATCCCCCCTGGGAGTGATGCGGTGAACAAGGAGCTGGCACTCATGTATAAGGAAGTGCCAAGCTATGTGGAAATCACTCCACAAAAGGAAGTAAGCCCAAAGCTTTGCGGAAAGCTTCAAACTTCTCCCTAGGCAGAGCCTTCGTGAAAAGATCTGCAATGTTCTCTTGCGTGGGCACATATGCCAAGCTGATCTCCCCAGCAGAGAACCTCTCCCTGACATAGTGATAATGCACCTCAATGTGCTTAGTGCGAGCATGGAACACAGGGTTCCTCGCAACTGCCAATGCGCTCTGACTGTCAGTGAAGATGGTGGTGGCAGAAGACTGTCCAACACCCAAATCAGCCATAAGGCGTCTGAGCCACACACACTCAACAGTAGCTGTGAAAGCTGCCCTATACTCAGCCTCACAACTGGAAGTGGCCACAGTAGGCTGCTTCTTGCTCAACCAAGATATACATGAGCTACCAAGCATGAAGCAAAAACCACTGGTGGACACACGAGTGTCATAGCAACCAGCCCAATCTGAGTCAGAAAAAGCATGCAAATCTGGCGGTAGTGATCCCCCCTTGGGATAAAACAACCCAAGTAGCCGAGTACCACTCAAGTAGTGAAAGATGCGCTTAACCGCTTTCCAATGCGTGACTCCTGGGCAATGCATAAACCTGCTCATCTGTGAGACAGCAAACTGAATATCTGGCCGAGTAATGCATAAGTAAATCAAGCATCCAACAGCCTGCTGATAGAGAACAGCATCAAATGCATCTCCAGCATCATGAAGACTCAATCGTAAACCTGTCTCCATAGGAGTGGCAATAGGCTTACAGTCTTCAAGGCCAAAACGCTGCAATAATGTGTCAATATATTTCGTTTGACACAAAGCCATTCCACCATCAACGTGCATAAACTGAATGCCCAAATAGTGATGCAAATGCCCCAAATCAGACATCTCAAATGAGGCATGCAAATCAGCCTTAAAATCAGCAATATGTGTCTCAATAGGACCAGTGAGCAGCATGTCATCAACATAGACAACAATGATCAGAAGCACATCATTAGCACGTTTAACATATAAGGTGCTTTCAGTTGGACTGTTCTCAAAACCATGCGCAATCAGATAGGCATGTATCTTCTCATACCAAGCACGTGGTGCTTGCTTTAAACCATATAACGCCTTCTTTAACCTGCACACCTGGTTTTCATGCCCTTTCTGCACAAAGCCACGGGGCTGAAAAACATACACTTCTTCATGCAAGTCACCATTCAGAAATGCTGTTTTAATGTCCAACTGATGTACATTCCAACCATGATGGGCTGCAAGTGCACAAATGCTCCGAACAGTAGTCATACGGCATGTAGGTGCAAAGGTCTCATCAAAATCAATGCCTCTTTCCTGCGCATAACCCTTTGCAACAAGCCTAGCCTTATACCTATCAACTGTACCATCAGGTTTACGCTTCAGCTTGTATACCCACTTAGTGCCAATGGCCTTCTTGCCAGGAGGCAAGTCACATAAAGACCATGTACCATTCTTCATTATAGCATCATATTCAGATTGCATAGCAGCCATCCAATTTTCTGAATTTTGTGCTTCATCAAAAGAAACAGGCTCATTCTCATCACAGAGACTAGATGCAGCCATAGCATAGCAATCTGATGCAAAGGAGGCACTATGAGAGCCTGAACGAGTACGATATGACAAAGGTGCATCTAATTTGCTGTCACGCAAAGTCTGCACCAGCCATTTTGGCATAGTTTTTGCCTGCTCAATATCAGCTCTCTCATCAACAAGTGCATCATGTAAATCTGCATCAGAAATGGAATGATCTGCATCATCATATGAAACCTGCAAAGGCTGAGAAGTTGCCTCATTAGGACCAGCACTAGCCTGTCCACCTGTAAAAGGAGGCATCAAAGTATCATACATGTCTTTGGAGCTAACAGATGTCTCCTTAGTACATGAAAGCAATGGCTGAATAGCATCTTCTACAAAGACAACATCACGGCTAACCAGAATGCGTTTAGTCTGTGGATGATACAAACGATAGCCTTTACTTTCAGAACTGTACCCAACAAAAATACATTTTACTGCCTTATCATCCAATTTTCTGCGATGTTGTTCAGGCACTAATGCATATGCCAAACAACCAAAAACATGCAGATGAGCAACAGATGGCTTGCGGTCATGCCAAGCCTCATATGGAGTGATAGACTGCAACGCTTTAGTGGGACACCTGTTCAGTACATATGTTGCACACATGACAGCCTCAAGCCAGAAACTATGTGGTAAAGCCTGACTTTTGACCATGCACCTCGCCATCTCCATGAGTGACCTGTTCTTTCGTTCAGCAACTCCATTCTATTGAGGTGTATATGGCACTGTACACTGGTGTTTTATCCCACGTTCAGCCAGAAATGCATTAAAATCTGAAGACATATACTCCCCCCCTCGATCAGAACGGAGGGTGCCCATTTTACATGCTGACAGATTTTCAGCCAAAACCAAAAACTGTTTGAAGCACATGAACACTTCGGACTTTGCTTTGAGTGGATATACCCATGCATGCCTGGAAAAATCATCAATGAAAGTCACGAAGCAAAGGTAATTTCCAAAAGAGGGTGTTTGCATAGGACCACAGACATCACTATGTACAAGCTGCAATTTCTGCGTAGCCCGAACTGAACCATCTTTTGGAAAGGAAGAACGCTGCATTTTGCCAAAATACAGCCTTCACAAACATGTTTTCCAGGTGCCTCAAGTTTGGGCAAAGAGGACACCATTTCAGATTTCTGCAGGCGTAACAAACTAGCAAAATTCAGATGACCAAAGCGTGCATGCCAAAGCTTTGCATCTGACATAGCCTGAGAATCATGAACTGCACATGCCGAATCATTCACAGATCTTTCATAGTCTATGAGCTTATACAGCCCACGACATAAAATGCCAGAAGCAATAATCACATCGCCATTTGAGAGATCATGGACTGTACACCTGTCATCAACAAATTTCACAACCAAGCCAACCTTGGCTAATGCAGAAACTGATAACAGATTCTTTTTGATCCCTGGCACAAATAAAGCATCTGACAAAGTGAAAGAACTACCATCAGCAGTAGTCAGAATGATCTTACCAACTCCCATAACAGGATAAGAGGAGTTATTGGCGCATGTGACAGTATTCCCTGTAGGAGCAGGCTCAAGTGAAGAGAAGAAACTGCGCTGTGAGGTAATATGTTTGGTCGCCCCACTGTCAAAATACCAAACATCTGAGTCTACTACAGACATGCACTGATCATGAGAAGATGGGTCAAAACTGCAGACAGTGGTAAACGCCCATTCTTCTTCCTGCACAAGATTTGCAGACTCTGTTTTTGGTGTAGAGGCCTCTGCAACAACCATTCCAGCCTCTTTCTTCTTTGCCTCTTTAGCAGCCAGTTTTGGACAGTTCTTTATGATATGATCATTACCTTTACAGTACTTACAAAACAATTTCTGCTTTTCTGATTTTTTCTCATCTTTGTCTTGGTTCTTCGAATGTGCAGCATTTGCAGATTTCTGCTTACTAGTAGAAGAGCTCCATTTTCCTTTGCCCTTCTGACTAGCCAGGAAAGCTTGATCTGCAACACGCATAATGGACCTGTTCTGCCTGGACTGATCTTCCTGCAACAGAACAGAGACTAATTCCTCAAATGACAAGGCATTCGGATTGCCTTTCATCATCAACCGAAGAGTAGAGGCAAAACTCTGATATGAATCAGGAAGACCATTCAGAACGGTCTGCACAAGTGAGCTATCTGGTATAACCTCATCAGCAGAAATCAATTGTTCCTTCAGGTCTTTGATCTTTGTAAGAAAACTATCCATAGAATCACCTTCATTCATGTGCTCACTCTCCAACTGTTTTCGGAGGTAAGCAACACGAGCCTCATTCCTAGCCTGGTACAAAGTGGTAAGTGTATCCCAAGCATCCTTTGCTGTTCTGCAAGAGCGAATGTGAGGAATAATGGCACGTTTGACAGACAAAGCTATCAATGCATGTGCCTGGGCATCTCTGCCATCCCAACGAATCTGCTCTGCAGTAGGTGCAACAGAAAGAGCAGCACGAACAGGAATCTGCGGAATATCATCTTCGACACCATCTTCATCAGCTCCAACACCTGTATTTGCAGTACCTGTCGTTACAGGTGTAACAGGACGTCTTTCAACACCCTGCACAATGTTCCACAATCCTTTTGCAACCAGTACATGTCACATCATATAAGCCCATAATGGGTAGTTGGTACCATCCAACTTATCCTCAACAGCCAACATACGGAATACATCACTGCTTTCAGCCATGGCCGGTGACTAAAATACCTTGATGCAGAAAATTGACTGTATCTAAAAAGGTTGAACGGAACTGCCCAAACGAGTTCTGCTAGACCTGTAGCAGACTTCGAGACGCTTAAACTGGCGAACAGAAACTGGTATATACCTTTGGCACAAAAGGACGAAATAGCCTGCACAAGCACTGCGATAGTGCGTTCGGAGGCCGAAACGAGCTCAGATCGCGATTTCGGCACGACATAGCAAAGCTGTTTTGATCTCGGAAACACCCTGAGTATGCTCACCAAATTTCGTGCGAATCTGAGACTGCAAACGGAGGAGTGTCGACGGCGCCCTAGAAGAAGCGACGACCTGCTCTGATACCAATTGTTGGAGTTGGACGTCTACGGAAGCACGCGAACAGCACAAGGAAGAAGAAGAAGCTTGGAGCACAACACACAAGACTGAATGTATTACTAGAGAATGTACAAAGATAAGTAGCCCATTAGGGCAAATAGGCGTATATACAAGCCGGGGGAAAAAAACCTCCTAAAGAGGGAAAAAAGTGCCCCGGCGGTCCTAGAGTGTTCACACACATCACTACCTAAATATATCAACAGTAATCAAAACATGACTACTTTCACATTTTTGGATTATGCAATTGAGCATTTTAATGTGTCTTCATGATTACTTAATTTTCACTTCTATACATACTATGTTCAAGCTCCCATTCATTGGCATTTTATTGGTTAATTTTCTCAATAGATGATTATTTATGATGTTTGAACTTACAAACCATATAATTCAAAAGGGTTATTCATGTCAGATATACTCAATACGTAGTCCTCAAGTAACCACAAATGATCCATGGCGCTCTAAGTTTTAAGGCCCCCATTATGAGGAGAAACCGCTTTGAGAGCACATACATCTATGGAACCCTAATATCTAAGCTAGATGAGGTTTATATGTGAACATTGATGGTAATACATGGTCTTTTTGATCGAGGCCATGAGGCAAGTGGGGCATAAACATTTTAGCCATTGGGTTGCCATTGAACGTGAAAATAAAGTTTGGTGCCATGTAATTTCCCCATAGAAACTTAATGGGAGGAGTGCAAAGGGGGGGCTTCTGCATTATATGGGGTTTGAAGGCTCAAAAAGACTTCCACTCATGAAGATATTACTAGAAATTAAATTTTGCAAACTATTTTATCGCTCATGACTATGTTTGTCTATATTGGGTCCCATTGTAGAAGCTATTTATGCATAGATCACTATAGTATAATGGACTTGATAGAAATAAGTTCCATGGGCCTAAAAATTTTAAGAATAAAGTTCCATATCCACTAAAAATAACCTCGCATGGCCTCAAAAGCACTGTAAAAAGGGGGGCCACATAAGCGTAGGATAGATCTCTGCAAAATTTTTGTAGAGCTCTATCACGCATTGTTGTGGCTCCCCTTTTTTGGTGCTTTTGAGGCCATGAAAGTCTATTCCTAGTGGATATCAAACTTTATTGCCACAAATTTAAGGTCCATGAAATGCATTATGTACTCAAATGCCAATGGAAATATGTGTTTATAGCCATAAATATGAACTCCAAGCTTCTTCTTCTTCCTTGTGTTGCTCCCATGCTTTAGTAGACCTCAAAATCTAACAATTGGTATTAGATCAAGTCACCACTTCATCTAGGGCGTCCTTGACACCCCTCGAGTCATGGTCCCCAAATCGGATGAAAATTTGGTGAGCATGTTGAAATCTTGACATGAGCTTGTTTTGGCCCCTGAACACACTAATACGATGCCTGTGTAGGCAATTTTTTGCTTTTATGTTAAACATATATAAAGGTTTTGATTTTCCAATACAAGTTCCTCAAAGTCTGCTACAAGTTTAGCAAAGCTTTATAGGGTAGTTCTACTCAACTTTTTGAGTTACAATCTTTTTTTTTCATCATTGTATCTTATTTAGTGCCATGGCTAAAAGAAATGATGTATGCCATATGTTGGTTTTTGAGGACAAGTTGCATGGTAGTAATTACCCATTATGGTCATATATGATGCATCACATATTGGTGGCAAAAGGATTGTGGAATATTGTTTAGGTGTTCATAAAATGACCTACTACACCTACAAATACTATTATAGAAGGTGATAGAGATGGTATTGAAGATCACCATATTCTCGTTCGTCTTGTTGTTTCTACTACACTTATTACAGAGAAACTTTGATGTGATGGTTCATACGCTCATGCACATTCATTGATAGCTTTATCTGTCAAACATGTTATTATCCTTCACATTCGCTCTCGCAACATAGAAAAGGATGTTTGGATACACTTACCCCTTTATACCATGCAAGAAATGAGGCTCATGTTTGTTACCTCCAAAAATAGTTGAAGAGTGAGCATATGAATGAAGGAGATTCTATGGAGAGTTTTTTCACAAAGATCAAAGATTAGAAAGAGTAATTGATTTCTACAAATAGTCTTATCAGATACTTCACTCGTGGTGACCATTCCTAATGGTGTTCTTGATTCATATCAGAGTTTTGATTCTACTCTTTAGGTCATGACAAAAGGCAATCCGAATCCCTTAACATTTGAGGAGTTAGTCTATGTTTTATTGCAAAAAGATAAGTCTCGGAAGAATAGGTTCATTATGTGTGTTGTATGAATTCTGCTAGTTTTCTATGCCTCTAGAAATCCGAAATGGTGTTTGCTCTACCCAAACTTAAGGCACTTGCATCCTTGGGAAAAATACAATAATCCTTCTTCCCAAAAGATGGTTCAGTTAGAGCTACTAAAAAATTGTGTTTGTTTACAATTGTGTCTCCGGTCCTATGTAGACACCTTCTTTTGGAAACTAAATTTAGTTCATAACTTTAACTCATGATTTTTCTAGTCATGCATGGGTTTATCCATTAAAAGAAAATTCAGAACTGTTTAGGTGCTTCAAAGAGTTTCTAGTTTTCATTGAAAGTTTATCAACATGTAAATTGGGTGTGCACCCTCCATTCTGATCAAGGGAAGGAACATGTGTCTTCTAATCTTAATGCATTTCTGGCTGAGCATAGGATAAAACATCAATGCATAGTGTCGTATAGACCTCAGAAAAAGGATTTTTTGATAGAAAGAACAGATCTCGCATGGAGATGGAAAGGTCTATGGTCAAAAGTTAGGCTCTACCACATAGTTTTTGGCTTGAGGCTATTATGTATGTAGCATATGTACTTAATAGGTGTCCCACTAAAGCACTCCAATCCATCACTCCTTATGAGTCTTAACATGGTTGCAAGCCATCTGTTGCTCATCTTCGTTCCATTGATTGGTTGGCATATGCATGAGTGCCTAAACAAAAATATCCAAAATTGGATGATAAAGCACTAGAATGTTTTTTTTTTTATACAATTCTAAATGCAAAGGATGTCGACTATGTCATCTCGAGACTAAACACATCTTGGTTAGCTATGATGTTTTTCTATGCAAAATGCAATTCATCCATTACTTTCCTGCAATGATCAAGTGAGGGTCTCTTCCCATGCCATGCTTCATAAGGGGTCATCCCATCAAGGGACTTAGATGGTAACCTATTTATGAGGTAAGTGGCAGTAGAAACACTCTCTGCCAATAGGTAATTAGGTAATTTCTTTTCATTTAACATTGACCTAGTTGTTTCAACAATCAACCTATTTCGTCTCTCAGCTACCCCATTCTGTTCAGGAGTATACCTTGTGGTGATTTCTCTCTTGATTCCTCTATCCTGCAAGAAGGCTTCAAACTCATTGGAGAAGTACTCACATCCTCCATCTGACCTTAGCCTCTTTAGATTCTTCCGTGTCTGATTCTCAACAAGTGCAAGATACTTTTTAAAATAGTTGAACACTTCATCTTTGTTCTGCATAAAGTACAATACAGTCCATCTGCTATAATCATCAATAAAAGATACATAGTACCTTGATCCTGAGATTGAGGGGTCTTTGTTTGGTCCCCATACATCTGTATGGACAAGTTCTAGGTAGTCCCCATGCATGTAGCCTTTCCTTGAGAAGGGTAACCTGTGTGACTTCCCAAACTGACAAGCACCACATTTATATATCATGTGTTGTTTGGAAACATTGGGTATTCCAATTACACATTGATGCCTGCATATTTGCTTCAAGGTTCTTTCTCCTACATGCCCTAATCTCTTATGCCAAATTTCAAGCTCTGAGAGTGTTTGATCTTTATAATTGTAGAGTGCAATATTCTTTGTATCTTCTAGCTCAAAAGTAAAAAGTCTACCTGATTTTTCTCCTTTTGCGATTCTCTTGAACCCCTGCTTGGGATCCTCCACAAATGCTCCAAACTAGTTGAATCTAATCTGCAAACCTTTTTCCACAATCTGTCCAACACTTATCAAGTTTTTTTAATGGTTGGTACATATAGTACCCTACTCAACAAGTTCTGATTTCCATCACATGTCTTAACATTTCCAACTTTAACTACTGAGTGCTTGGTGTCATTACCTGCTTGTACTTGATGCTTACCTTTTGGTTCTTCAAGGTCAGAGAGTAGAGCTACATTGCAAGCCACATGATTTGAGCATCCTGAGTCAATGTGGAAGAGATGGTCATCATTTGTACCTGGTTTTGAAGTCATATTCATAATCAGAAGAGAATCATCTTGCTCTTGAGTATAGTTGTTGTAGTCCTTTCTGGATTTGCATCCTCCTTGCTAGTTGCCATTGTAGTTGTTGTTGTAGTTGTTGTTGTAGTTGTTGTTGTACCCTTGATGATGGTTGAATCTGCCTCTTGATTGTGAGTATCCACCTCTTTAATATCCTCTTCCTCTCTGATTCTTGTAGTTCCTGAAACACTCATCTATAGTATGATTTGCTAAACCACAAATGTTGCATGGTGAGGAGTTATAGGATCTCCCCCTACCTTGCTTACCTCCTCTGCCCCTTCCTCTTGATGTTCTACCTCTCCCTCCATAGTTGGCTTGGGAGGTAGTGCCTTCATCTTCTCCTTTCTTGTTCTTGCCATTATCTTTAGACTTACTTTTATCAGTGTATAGGGCAGAAGAGCTATTACCTTTGGATGTTTCTCCATTCTTGTTGAGCTTGGCTTCATGAGTGAACAATTGCCCCATGAGAGTGGTAAGGTCTGGAATTTTCATGTCCATGTATAGGTCCATGGCAGTGGTAAAGATTTCCCACTTGTCATCAGCTTTAATCCCATTGATCACTTGCCTTACTATCTGCTCTTCTTCAATCTCTTCACCTATGCTTGCTAACTGATCTGCTACATCTTTAATCTTAGTTACAAACTCTGAAATAGGTTGCTTAGGTTGCTTCCTTAGTATGGTGAATTCAATCCATAGTTGATTTTTTCTAGCCCTTGTGTTGGAAGAAAAATAGGATGACAAGGTTTCCCAAGTCTCTTGGGATGTCTTACAGTTTCTAATATGTGGCAAAAGAAAATCAGAGATGGAGTTGGATAAATAAGACCTTGCTAATGCATCTTTGGCACACCATGTTGTGAGCTTTTCATGTTCTTCCTTTGTTGGTAGTCCTCTGCTTTTAAATGAGGGCAATTCCTCATCTCCTTAGATGTATCCATAAAGACTCCTTCCTTGTAGGTATGTCTTCATCCTTAGAGACCATGCCTGATAATTTTTCTTGTCCTATTTATCAATAAATGGAGGAAAACCATCTCCCATTTTACCTTAACTTTCTTTGATACTACTGCTGGGAATGATGGATGGACACTCCAAGAGAATGACTAGGTACTACCAAATCCTGCTTTGTACCAGCCCGTTGATACTTCAAAGTTGATAAGTAGACCTTTCTAGCTTTGCAATGACACCATAAAAGGGCCTATGTACTTTGGAAATGATGTATGAAAAGGTTGAACCAAAACAGACAACTTTGAACTTCAAGCCTTCAAGAAAACTTTCTATTTTTTGATTGGACACCTGCTGTATCTTTTGCTCAATATGACCAACACAGTAGGAATTGGAAAAATTCCTTTTAGGGGTATCTCATTAGCTTAGCAAGCTAACTATTCCAAGTGGAATTACTTAAAAAGATTGACTATGCTCAGAGAAATCAATTTAGCAAGTAAACCTCTACCCCCAATATTTTAGGATTGTTGCAGACTTCGACCATTGATCACTTCGAGGAACTTTTCTCTGAAATGGCTGAATAGAAATCCTTCAAATTTTAACAGCATGTAGATGACTTTGACTTGGTTCAAATAAGCTATAGGTCTTTGAATTGAGTGGAGAAACGAGTGAGATATGATCTCCACAAGTTCACAGACTTATAGATACTATAACAAAGAACTTAGAAATGAACAATGTAGATATATGTATTAATGAACACTTGTATACAATGCCATAGGCATGAAGATCATTGCCTAATGGTGTAGATAGGTGTGGGCTACAGTATAGGCCTCACACACACTCAGAATTGATAATGAGAAGCTTGAAAAGTGACTCTTCTGCCCGCGACTTTTTGATGATCACTTTTATAGTAGTTGAGTTCAAAGTTTGAATTTGAATTCAAACTTTTGGCTCTCTCTAATCATGCTCCTATATCTAAGGAAATGTTCCATCAATCAAAGCTAACTTTTCCACAAGTTCTTTTTGGTAGGTGTTTACAAAGATTCCAAGTCAAATGTGACTTTTACA